>JAZGTJ010001292.1:19965-60265 GCA_036877575.1 Botia almorhae | reverse complement strand
AGTGTGACCCCAGCATCCCATAGCGCTTCAGGGCCCTAATGATGCGCTCGGTTCTGGTGTCGCGTCTCGCTGATTAATGACGGCCCCCTTCTCAGAGCGCCGTGGGAGCGCATTACCCGAACCCTCTGACACCACCCCACCACTAATGAAGAGAGAGCCCGAAGCGCTAAAGTACAACACCAGCACCACCCGACCCACTTACCAAAGCACAAAAGCCATCAACACTGTTTGGTTTCCCTCATAAAGGTTCAAATCTCTGAGCTTGAACCTTTATGACTTGCAGAAACTTTTCAGTTGCCCACACCTGGGACTAGACAGCTTGGCCTATTTGGGTCAAACCTCAAAAGCGAATCAAGAGAACTAAAATTATATCTACAAACTTAAAATAGAGATAGCAGCAAACTTAATCAGCACTTCTGTAACTAAAACCCACAGCTGGGCAATGTGACCACATGTAAACCAACTTACATACAAACAAATAACATGGGTAATATTGTTTCCCAAAAAAAACCTGCAACAGTCCATAAGCACGCACTTACTAATTTACTTGTTTACTAGTATTTTCAGGTATAAGCGTCTTGTTACAGTTTTTGTTTCAAACTTTGTTTGCCTCTCATAAATGGTAATAACATTTCCCACTGTTCACTGTACATGAACAATCATGAAATATAAGAAATATTAGGTCTAAATATGTAAATATGCAAGTATTCAGGATGTATTTGTATCTAATTAACAAGTGGCAAAAATTATAATTCAACAAACTGGAAAAAGTGACGTTGTAATTTATATTGGTTTGCGCTTAATTTAATTTAAATGTATAGATTCATTTCAAAGTTAATGGTGCAACAATGTAATTTTTAGCAGTGTGTAGATTCTGAGTGCCTACGCACAAACTAGTAAGTTAACTTAAGCCCGGCTGGTGCAAGCAGCCCCAGTGGATGATGGAAGATGATGAGATTGCAAAGCAGTCTGGGAGTTGGAGTCTGTTCTCTCTTCGTCTCCATCACTTTATTGAGCATTGCTCCCATGAGACGAGGTTCATTATGAAGCAGTGGCAGATAACAGCTCAAGGACAGTCCTTCTGGAACCAATGCCAAGTAAAGCTGAAGTTTCTGCAGTGGGACGCGAGCAGAAAGAGAGAGAGAGAGAGAGAGAGAGAGAGAGAGAGACCATCTTCCCCCGTGTCTGTGCAGTTTTACGCTGAATAAGTGATGTGGAGATATTCTACCTGAATAGAAGAGGAATACTAATCTAAACATACCAGCCACTGTTATGCTTTAGTGCACTTTGGTCCATTTAGTTTGGTCCATTTTGAACCTGCTTTCCATGGTAATGTTCCAACAACAGTAAGACAGCTACAAAACCTGGTTTATGTGACTTAGTTTCTCTGCAGTATGAAACTTGGACTGAACCTAATTGTTCTTCAAGGGTGAGCAAAAGCTGCCGTCTGCATCGCTCCGCCCTCTTTCAGAGTCGTGCGGTTAGACGTAATCGTCCAATGACTCTTCAAATAGCAGATTCTTGGCAGATGGCCCGTCGTTCCCTTAACAGGAAAGAGCTACAGAAACCTACAGTGTCTCTGTTCTATCATAAAGGTGCCTGGAGGGAGAAAGTTGGGAGATGAAAAAAACAAAAACAAAACCAGTTCCCCCTACAGACTGTCAGTGAATCCCAGCGCACTCAACTAACCTGCTGGTTATTGCGGTTGTCCCTGAGGTAGTTACCATGTTAGTACCGCTCAATCACTTCCCGGGGTCAAAGAGCAACACTGCAGTGCAAGTTTCATCAACATTTCTAAATTCCATTCTGTTCAAATCCTGGTCTGCCATTGGTCGATCAAACAAGTACCGCAGCCCCAAACTATACACTGTAAAATAGCTTTGAATTAGGCTTCTCAAACTTGTTTTGCAGTAAAAAATAAAAAATACATAATCATTAAAGCAAGATCCGTTTATCTGAGAAGCAACACTGCATAAGATATTAGGACTTACTTTCAGAAACAGATCTTTAATTTCAGAGTATTAGTCTTTCTGCACTGGCAGAGTTTTAAGATAGTTTTTTCACTTATTTATAATTAAAAGAATTATAGCCAGTGCAGTAAGACAAAATATGTTTATATTAAAGTTACGTCCTCTAAAAATCAATATCTTACGCAGTGTTGTTTCTCAGGTAAGTGCATCTTGTTTTAAGGATTTTCATATTTGTAAAACTAGACAAATATTTATTAACAATATCGTATTCTCGGTAGCTATTGCTGAGCATTGCTTTAGCAACACAAAGGTTGTGGGTTCGATTCCCAGGACACACACATATACTGATCAAATATATAACCTTTGGATAAAACTGCCTGCCAAATGTAAGAATATGATTTTTCGTGGCATGCCATTGGCTGAGCCAGAGGATGTTAGATTGCTTAACACTTTGAGAAGCCAACCTACAAACCGATTTGGAAAAGTATTTTATCATTGAAAAATGCACGCGCTTCATAAACGAACAGCCGAATGGGTTTTCTCTGTGCCCTGTACTGAAATCATTCACACAAAACAAATATTAAACTCACACAGTCTTGTTAGATGAATGTGATCCATGATTGCTCCTTACATTACCTTCATATGTTTATGGTCCAATTATGATAAGTCATGATCATTTCTGTCCTTCCAGGACAGACGAGACTGTCTCTCGCCCCCCGCGGCTACAGACGGTGTATAATGAACACACTGGGTAATAACCTGAAATGGGTACCTATAAATTAAGCAGGAGAGCCCTGCAGTCTTTCTTAATGCGGGTTCTATGGAAGAACAATAATTAAGGTGGACCAGGGTTCACTGAAGGGTCACCTCTGATGACTTCAGAGCAAATTGAAACAAGCCTGGCCTTTTCAATCTTGTCAACGTCTGTGTAACGCGTGTCTGAATTTGTTTGTGACCTTGTGACATCATGGAGGTCAACAGACAGTACAATGATAAACAGCAGTAGACGCTAAAGAGATTGGCGTTGCTTAAAGGCTAGGCCATTTTAGAGAGGCCAGCAAAAGTCCCACCCTCCCTTCAGAGCGTTCTTCAAAGCCACCCCCTCCAATAGTGAGCAAACACATCGTTTGGCAGGCAGGCAGGACATCCTATCATTGCATTCGGACCGAATGCAATGATTGGATGAACATTTTATAGTCCCGCGCCTTTCGCAGTAAATATATAAAGTTTAGACCACTTAACCAGCATAACAAAAGCTCTGGAAAAGATCTCTCACCTCGCCTGTAAGTCTTGAGAGGAACAACATGGTCAAATGCAAGGCGCTAAATTATAGCGCTTCAGGACTCGTTGTTAAGAGATATTTTGGTAAAGTCAATGATTGACAGGAGTTTGGTCACAAAACCCTTGCACTTCCATACTGGAATCTGGTGACCCATCAACTGTCGACTTTTGAAAATCACTTTATTCCAGCCTGGATGGGAAGCGCAGACATTTGGCTAATTAAATCAAACCGGAGGGCACTTTCCAGATGAGCCTGAAACCAATTTCATTAGTGCCCTCTCAGCCACAGATAATGTGCGGCCCATGAGGTCGCTCTCGGACGTTTTACGTCTCGACATCAACGCAGCGGAGTCTGATCAATAAAGGCCGCCGAGCTTAAATGCAGGACTGAGGCATGCTGGGTATGCCACGCGGGCGGCAGTTTTATCTCCTCCTGCTGGTGGTATCAACCGAGCTTGACCTCCAGGCCAAAACTTCTCAATGGGTTCGTCCTTATTTGGCTGTTCAGACAAAATTAAAAGCTCAGAGAACGAAACATCATTACAGCTCGCTTCACAAATTTGGGATAAATGTGTAATTTCAGAACACCTTTTATTACATTCTTTGGCCCTTTTGTTATGGTCAATGTACAGTTCTAATGTCCTCATATACAGTGTTCTTGTACCCATCAAAAGCCTTGAAAGTCACGGATTGGCAGGGAGAGCTGCTTAGTGTGAGCGTCTCCAGTCTCTTTGACCTTTTTCTGGAGGGCATCCAAGGCTTCCCATGGCACCTGCTGACTTCACAAGTTTGTGTCTTGCCGACAAGAACAGAACCTGGTACACCAGAAACTCACTGGGCCTGATTGGTGTGACAGATTACTCTGTGAAATTAATCATCTTTCTCTGCCATGCTGCTGCTTTCGCAACAGGAAGTCGGCCAAAAACAGGCACGGACAGACAGTCCCGGCGGGCGCAACGATGGCACGCTACCGCGCGGCTCCCCGGGCCCCAGTGCCCGGTCCCTGGTGAGCTCTGTCATTAATAAGACAGAGAAACAGGAGCGGGGTTGGTCTTTGCATGCATGAGGAGCTTGAATAAACCAGCACCGTGATCCAGCTGGAGACGCCGCAGATCAATGTCGCATCTGTTCGGTCTTTGTGTTGCAGCGCGCGGTATCGTATCTCAGCGCCTGAACGATAAGGGGAAAGACAGAGAGAGATAGAATGGGGGGAAATAATAAAGGAGGAGAGGGAGTCAATGCTCGGTCCCCGGAGAGAGGCAGGCATGTCTCAGCCTCCACCCTTTTTAATCTTTCAGGCTCTCCACGGGTAGAGCATCTCCACTGCCACTCACCCCCGCTGTTGCTACAAGCTCCTCTCTCGCATGCTCTTGACATAACTAGGTCTCCCTGTGAATAATAAACCAGCCGGCAGATTCCTGCCTTTGATATGCAGCCCTTGAAGTGAAGATCTGCATCTGATTGAGCACAATCACTGGCTAATTAATGAGATGGAAGACCCACGCTGGCCCAACACGCTGCTGCCACTGTCCGTCCCAGCTGGTCCCCAGTGAAGAACCAAGCCAAGCCTGGAGGAAACTTGAGGAGCACCCTCGTGACAAGCAGAAGCGGCTTATGCAACGATTACGGAGAACAGACTCAGCACTGCAGATTATGTTTAAAAATAGGCTCGTTTGGACATAGGTGAAGCTGGCAATACGACGTATGTGTCGCTGAAGTACCAAACGGATCCAGTAATTAAATATAACGAATTGGAATGGAATTTTTTTTTACTTCGTACTGCACTAACCTATTTCACAAAACAGATATTCGCCTATATTTCACAAGAACATGACAACTGAATGGACACAAATTAGCCAGTTTAAGTTTACATACTGTATCTTTTGTTCTTTAAGTCACCATGAAACCAAACTATACCGTTCTTATTTTTTCATGGAATATTACAGTGTTTATTATCATTGATTTATCTGTGCACATGATTAGTTTTTATTTTTTGTTCATGAGCCTTCGTGATCTTCAATCAAAATCCGAAAATGTACCTCCCCTCTGGAATGGTGATCCGTCTTTAATGATGTCAGTCTGACGGCTTGGGCGGAGCCGGACCCATTAACCACTCCCCTCCAACAGTCAGTCTGCTGAGAGTTTTGAAATGCCCATTTTTTAGATACGATCAATTCCCAGTGGAATGAAACAAGCCACGCCCCCATTTTTCTATTTCACTTTAAATTGTCACAACACTGAAGCCGGCTGCAACTTTCAGTTCACACTGATTTAATATTGTGTTGTTTCCTTGAGGATCAATGATGGTATATTTTGTGGCAGTTCCTGATTTGTCCCTGATTTGTCCTGAGCACTGAAGCGACCTTTGACCTTAAGGAAAGCGCTGCATGTTCTTTTTGTTTTCCAGCATCTTCTGCACGTGAGTTCTTCTGCACTGTGGCTGTATCATCCTGAGATCCAGCCCGTCACACTAAGAGCAGAGAGACTCATACACAACTATAACACAAGCCGCAAACATTCATTGATGTTGAAGAACGCAACACGCTACGACTTATGATTTTAATACAATAACATTTTACGTTTCTCAGTAGCAATGTGATACCACCGCAAAATATGCTTTGGAATGCACATTTTAGTTATATATGAATAATTCATACCCGTCGTATTATGTTATTAATAATTCATATATAAAAATAAACAAAAGATGATTTTTGTTCATATTTAGCTGAGAAACTGTTAATATTTAAATTAACACTGATTAATTATGAATTATTAATATCTAACTTTAAAAATCTTCACGTTTTTAATAGCAAATTATTTTGCTGTGGTATCCAAATTGCTATTGAGAATTGTGCAACTTTACTGCAATTAAAATAACGGTACAGTGACACGCGCGACTCCACGAGCCACGCCTCCAACGAGTAAGACTTCATGTCAATAAGTCAGTATAATCTGCGCTATGACCTTTTGTTCAAAATCATCGTACCCTTCTTAATAACCAAACTATTTTCACCCACCAGATGCTTTTACACAGAGACGCGCTAATTAAAAGCAGCTCAACCGTCCCGCTATGCTAATCCTCTTCCTGGTGGATCTGCAGATGCAAAAACAACTTCAGGTCAAAATCCTAAAGCCACTGAGAGACACGGAGCCTCATCGAGGGAGAACTTTGTTGTGCGGTACAGACAAAATATACTCATTGGCCCAGATGGGCTTTGCGAGGAAAACAAGCGCACCTCGTGGGTATTGAGAAACAGGCAGCCTCAGAACGCTAACGCTAGCTGGCAAAGGGAGCACAGGCCAATCAAAGGGGTCTCCAGACGGTTGCCCTAAAGCTTCTGTTTTCACAACCCCAGTCATAAGCGTTTTCATTATGACGTCCCACACAACAGATAGCAGCTCCGTCTCTCTCTGCCTCGCTACCCCACTGGTTCGTTTCACTTCCCCTCCAATATCTGATTTGGCCCCGGGTTCGAAGGCTCCTCGGAGCATTGCGAGAAATTTCATTTCTATTTTCCTCCTCGCCGTCCTTCCGCCTTCCGCTCGCTCTATCTTTCCCTCTCAGACCGCTCTCCTTCAGGTCCTCTTGACACAACAGACACACACTAGCAGTCAAGCAAGACGGACTGCGTGCTTAAAACTAGGTGGAAAAAATGGGAGTTAGCCCTGCAGTGAGTATGAAAGCAACTCCTAAGTCATCTCCATTTGTCACAAGCTGCACGCTGAAACTGCCGGGCCACTTCTCATACACTCAAGCCTCTGACAAGAACGAACTGCGGACGGATAAAAACGGAATAAATGAGACGCTATGGAGCTTAGCATAGCTCTGCAATACCAACAGTCATTAGAGAAGCCCACGGCAATTATTGCTTTAACTACAGATTGCGCCTGCCTATACATCATCTTACAATGCTAAATGGGGATTCTAAACAGCTCATTTGTGAGCACAAATGCCACAGTTTCATCAGCTGCATTGTAATAAGGGAAAAACGTTCTCTCAATGTTCGACACGATTGACGGAACTTCAGCATTTCTTTTTGGATTACATTCAAGTTTTTCACTATTTTTTAGAGTATAAGTACAAAGCCAACTAAATACAGTATAGTTCTTTGCTATACACAGTACAGTTTAGCCATATTAAAGCTGATTACTGTAACGTGTGCCTCTCTGTCGCCATCTCTGTTTGAAACATGAAATTGCAGGCTAATTTAAGGGCTTGTCTTTATGTATGTGTTAGTCAAGTAAAGCCAAACTACCCAGGAAATCGGACCCGACAGCTTACTGTTGTGAAGTGACATGAAGAGATTGTTTTAAACACTGATCTGTTGACTACCTGCTCGATAACAAATTTTTATTTATTCTGCACCCAATAAAAGTTATGGACTGCAGTTTAATCAATACGGCATTTCTGCATTCCAAGAAACCCCAGTTTCTTATATAAACAGATGCACATTTATGTACGAACACCCCCACGACTGCACACACAACAAAAAAGCTAGAAATACTGAATATGGGTCAGCGTTGCAAACAGAGCATAAAAACACATTTTTAGGTTGCTAACAGCGGTGCACTCAGGAGGAGTCTGGCACTTAGAACCGTTCTCAAACTATTTGGCCAAACTCTACTTCACCTTTGAGGGCGATGGCATAAGTCACGCGCTACGCAACAAACGGCGCTCTTTAACACGGGTCTGTAATCTTCAATAGAGCCTCTCAGCACGCGTCAACGAAATGCCAGCCGCAACAATGCGGTGAGCCAATAATACTGACAAAGCCAAACAAATACTCTGCGAGCGCACTTGACACATCAAAGCAGAGCACGAGAGTGTGGCGTTCTTTAAATCTCACCCCTGCAAGACAATCTGACATACGGGAGCGCACACAAAATGCTGCGTTTGAGCTCCGGGGAAGAGCATCACTCGAGGACGGGCTCTGCGGGGACGGACTACCTGCCAGCGTTTTAAAACTAGAGAGAGTTGCAAGATACAATCTGCAGAGGGTGAAGCAGGTCAAAATAATCCCAGTGAAGGCTTTCTCATGGAAGAGCTCGCTCTGTGAACCAGAGAATTGCCTTCAGACAGTCCTGAGACTGATGGTACAGTAAAGCAGATGGAAACTGTAAACATTATCAAGTAGGCCGCATCCAGTACACACACCAATGCATGCCTGCATGAACCGAGCGTTCCAAACAGGTGCATTATGGTCCATTTTCTTTACGTTTACATTTACATTTGTTCATTTAGCAAACGCTTTTATCCAAAGTGACTAACAAAGGATGAGAGCATTAAACTTTTTCCTTAGGAACCAACAAGCCAAGTCTACAACTCTACAAAGCTACATTTACATTTGGAAATGGTATTCTAATGCTACATTTACATTTCTTTTACATCTTTTTACAAGCCAATTGAAAGTCAAACTGGTTTAGGTTCGTTTCATTGGCTATTTAGTTCTGGAGCAAATTCAAATAAAAATTCATGACACAACTCATAAAAAACAGTACAAAGCAGAATGGATCAGTGTTTACGTTTTTATAAAAGAGCAGAACGCGCTTTACTTCAAATTGAACTGGCAATAAAAACAACACTACAATCCGTTTTTTCCAAAGGCTTCCTGGAAAATTTCCATCCAGAAATGAGACCTGAAAATTTCCCCTCAAGTAAAAATCTGTCACCGTTTTCGTAGATGTCTGAAAATTAATTATGCGTATACATTTCACAATTATTCATGCATAATTGTATACCTGCAAGTCATGCTAAGACACGAGTGCTCATATAGAGATTCCAAGCGCGTTATTGAATCTTCTGTTTAGCCCATAAACGGATTTGAGATGAGATGTTTATGTGCCCGTCAGAGCGTGTGTGTGTAGGTGGCCGAGTGTGTGTTGCCAATTAAGTTACTCTTCTGAAGTAAATGTCAATGCACATAGAAACACTTAACCTTCCGAGCAGACCTTCAGCGGAAACAAGCACATTTCAAAGACGCTTATCCGTTTATAGCATTCCACTCAGCCGCACATATTTTTCGCAGAAACATTATCAACATCGACATTCCGCGGCGCTGACCGATGCCAAATGGAATCCTGTGGACCCGAGAGAACGTTCTATGCGGCGTGAAGCGCCAGAGGGTCGTAAACAAGCGCGTAACATCACAAAGAGCCATCTCAGTAGAAACGGCAACAATGCTAATAGTGTTAGCGTTTGGTGCGATGGATGTTTCTCTGACATCCTCTAACATTTCCTCCCTTTTCAGTTCCATCTATAAACTGTGAAAATCTGGTGATTTCAATTCCGTCTATCCAGCTAACAACGTAAAAAAGTTTCCCCTCACAGTTTTCAAAACACAAAAAGTAACAAAAACATTAAAGTGTTGTTTTGAATGTTCTAGTAAGGCCCAGTTTTTAAAATGTTGTATTAATGTTATTGCTTTGTTCTAAGACTTATTCAAACATTTTTCAATTGTGTAAACATTTTTAAATGTTCCGCTAGCAACTTAAGAATAACGTTTTTGATTTATGATATAGATAACGTTAAAAAAGGTCTACTTACGTTACGGCGAGAATGTTTTTGATAACTGAGAGAACCTTAAGGGAACTTTCAGAGAATGTTAGACAATGCTCTGAGAATGTTCCCTGTTAGCTGGGTGTTTGGCGGAATTTTGTGATATCTACCGGTTAGCATTCAAGTGATTAATTACCAAAGCATCCTCAAACATAAGCTAAACCAGAACAAAAAAACAACCAGAGGGAAAGAATGTCTGAAACACATCTGTTTTATGCTTGTTGTTTATTGTAAAACTTCAGCTAGCTAGCCTGACTAGCCAACATTTCATCCATCCCAATGTTTGTGTTCTGGTGTAGGGGGACCGTTGCGAACGTTCAGATAATTTATCCTCTTTAGGACACTCTATAAAACAAATTAAGAGTGAAAGACAGTCTGAAGCTTAAAAGTTATTTATGGCATCTATTCTGACTGAAGTCTACAGCCAAACCGCAAGACCGCGGGCTTACGGTTATAAACACTCAAGACAAATGCACATACAGACGTCTTTACTTCAAGTGCTGCATAAACATGCAGTTACTGCAGACCGATGTGATTCACAAACTGCTCGTGTGCAGCGTCAGCAATCTCAGAAGCACATACACATGAACAGACAGACCTGATACACAGCAGAAGCTCGCGATCACACGCATCATCACTTGCACTGACAATGAAAAAAACAACACACACCAGAGATGAAACACTCGCGACACACTGTCTCCTATGGGCATTTGCAAACTGTATCTCCGCATATTGTTACACGACCTAGATTCAAGTTAGTTTCCTCATATTTTTCTTTCGCTCTCTCCCTCTAGCTCTCTCTCACATACAGACACACACAGAGTATACAATCACACCTACACATGCATATATACGCACATCGTGCATATAGAATCATATACACACACATACTCAAAGCATACAGAATCACACACACATTTTATAAATATTCATTTATATACTTTCACACACATACATGCACAAAGAATACATATCACACATGCACCCACATACATTATACATGTACACACACACATTGGGTTTTCAGGTTTAAAATTTTTCAGGCATTCCATATACTGTACAAACTGTATATTCTATCCCACTACACTTAACCATCACAAAAATGATTTATAAGTGATTTATAAGCTTGTCTTTTCATGTTGTCCCCACAAGGTCAACATTTCCTGGTATTACTATACTTGTGAGGACATTTGGTCCCTATAACATAATGAATACCAGGACAACACACACAAACACACACAGTATGCTAATTAGAGTGAAACTCCAGGTTTTCGCTGTAGGAAAGCGTTGGGTGACAGGCATATCACCCCATACACCGAGAATTCCTGTCAACATTAAACAAATTGCGTGTGCAGTGTGTGTACAGAACAGTTGTAGAGAGAGAGGCACAACAGTGGGGAGTTTTTATCTGCTGATCTACGGCGGTCTAAGAACAGAACGCTACTGCTAAACACCACCTGCAGTAAAATAAGATATGAGACAAGTGAGAGGGAAATAAGACAATAAATCATGAGGCTAAAAAAAGTCTTACGCTACTATTCTCAGTCATGAATAAAACCCACAGAAATTATTTCCTTGCAAGTAATATGTGTGTGTGTGTGTGTGTGTGTGTGTAAATACAGAGCAGAAGTTTTCCACAATAGTTTTTCTGATAAGAAGGCTGGGGATGGTATACTGTAGCTCAGTGGGTAGAGTATTGTGTTAATAACGCAAATGTTGTGGGTTTGATTCCCAGGGAACACATGCACTGATGAAATGCACATGAACTGACAAAATTACATTAAAATGTAAATGTAACGTTGCATTTTAATTCGGTATCATTTTTAATTCAACTTAAGAAAAACATTTTTGATGTACATGATATATAACGTTAAAAAAATGCTCTACTATTGTTACTGCGAGAATGCTTTTTGATAACGTTGAGAGAACCTTTAGGGAATGTTAGCCAACGCTCTGAAAATGTTCTCTATGCATTCATGTAGATGCTCACACAGCCCCACACATGAAGGGTCACTATTGCAGCGTCGCATTAACCTCCCAACATGCAGGTGCATGAGGTCAGGGGGTTAGTGATGTCACATACAGTATGTACAGTGTCCTGCTGATCACATTCACTCTCATGCATGATGACAGAGAAGACCTCTGTATAGTTCACTACGCAGTATGGAATCTAGTAATACATATATGCATTTATGGAAAGCTGCTAATCGTGCATTTAAGCAATACATTTTATCACTATGTGCATTTCCTGGGTGTTGAACCCACAACCTTGACACTGTTAATGCAATTCTCTACCAGCTGAGCTACAGGAACACTGTAATACTGGTATTGGTGCTGTATTTTGTAGGTCATATTTTACTGAAACAATCAAACCTCTTTGCATTTGTTTAATCACATAACACGCAGCTTATATGCAGTGTAGCTGTAGACAGGAAATGTAACCATAATATGATTGGATCATAATGCTGGGGGGGGGGCACAAGCTGTCTCATATGCTAGTAGTTTGGTGACATAAGCTMATCACACGATGTACTGACAAATCCTGTCAACATACAACATGAATTGTGAGATAACGGTTGTTTAGACAGAGRCRGAACAGTGGGGAGTTTTAGCAGGTGATGTATGGTGTAGTGTGGTGTAGTGTAGTATTGTACAGCACAGTATTGTACAGCATAGCATAGCAGAGTATAGTATAGTACAGTAGGATAGTACAGGGTAAAATATAGGATAATATGGTGTAGGATGGTATTTATAAAATAATAAAGTAATTAATAAAATGTATAAAGCATAGTATAATATGTCAGCATATTATATAAAAACTATAATATTCTCAAGCAAAAAAAATATTTCAGCTATTATTGATTTGGAGCAGACATATAATATTACTATGTGTGTACATGCAGTATTACCAGATGCCACTGCTGATGTCATTGGTCTTTTCACTAGAGTAACTAGTGCTGGTTCAACAGAACTGCTAGTGAAGCTGTCTGAGCGAGGTAGTGCTGTTGATTAACCTAATTAAGAAAGCCTTGAGGGGACACACCATAATGGCTCCGTTCCAAAACTATAGGACCTTCCTTGCTGTCTGCTGTCTACGTGGGCTGCTACCTTTTAAGACAGCATCTTTGTACGACTGAATCGATGGTTTCCACCTATTACTATAAATTTATTAACAACGAATGTTTTTTGTGGATGTTTTATGACAACTACCGTATTACCACAGTTTTATTGTAGTAACCATGGTTACCAAAGTAAATTTATTAAAGCGCTCAGAGATCAGCAATGAGTTATAAAGATCCAGTCTAAAGCATTAAAACACATTTTGTTGGATAAAGTAGCTTCCATGCTCTACATGGGATCAATTAGAATTTTTGGATGCCTAAACTCCTCTTGTAAGCAATTGAGAGCGGATGTGCTTGCAGTACCACCTCCTGCCAGTAGAGGGAGCGAGAGGAAGTGAAGTTTCGACCATTCTGTGGTCACAAGCCAGCAAATTAAAACAATCCATCAACATTATGGCTTTTAATCCACACATTCCCCGTAAACACCTTTTTCTTTAGCCTCTCTTTTTCTCCTATACTCTCTTTCTGTCTCTCTCTTTACTCCAGGCCCTCATTCTGTATTACAATAGACATCAAATCATTAACCCACTGCAGCATGTAAAGGGGCCCTTACGTGAAAACACCACAAATGAGTGATTTCAGCAGACAGTGAGAGAATTCCTTGTAAAGGTACCGCTGGTTAAAACGGAGCTAAAATAAGAGTAGAGAAAATTGCATAAATCTGTGTGGATTTTTATACAGTTGCGAAGCTGGACCTGGATTACAGGTCAAAAATGGAGATTCTTCATCTCTGCTTAGGAGGTGAAAAAAAGACATTTAAAAACCAGTGAGCCGTGCTTGAGCTCTTAACATGCACCTGCGGAATTCTGCACACAGCTCTGCCTCACCAAAAGCAGGTAGCCCCGCCCCCAACTCACACCATTGGTCGAGCCAATGTTGCTATGACAGACTGGTTGGCCTGACATAACAACAAACAGAGCAACGGAACCACAGCGTTTCTCCTTTTTCATTTGCACATCATTTTAGCAACCAAAAAATGGCACCAATCTCGTTTCAATACGTTTAGCCGATTTTCCCTCACAATCAGCACAAACAACGTCAGCACGCGACAAACACAAGAGGAAAACAAAAGGAAGCGCACAGATATATTTGAAATAACAAGCCCTGTTTTACCCTTAAAGGAGATTTATCTTTGTATTTGGCCACTAAAAACTGCTAATTTTTGTGCTATTTTGTACACTGTCTGTTCTGTATTTCTGTATATTTGTATATTGTATATTATTGTTTTGATTATCTGTGTCTTGTCTTGTCTCGTCACTGTCATTCTGTTGCACTGTAGAGCTTCTGCCACTACAACAAATTCCTCGTATGTGTAAACATACCTGGCAATAAAGCTCATTCTGATTCTAAATTAATTCCCCATTATGACCCGATTCTTTGAAGGGCTGCGAGGCTCATTTCTTTAAACCTAGAGCGCGACGCTCGGACGCTATCACCCGCGCCACAGCTGATGGTAAAGCCCTGCATTCTCCGGCCCCCCGCCTTAACAACCTTTGTCATGGCCATGCGGCGCAGGGCAGGCTGCAATGAGCCTCACTCCGCACGGTCAGCACATCAGCATGCGATAAGAAAGGCCTGCCGCATGCATGCGCACCGTTGTATTCAGAGGTGTAATTACAAAGGAAACGATAAGCCCGCTCCTAAGGGAGCGCACCACTAATTACAGAGCCACCAGAGCTTCAAATTGCCATTTAAAGCAGCTATACACAATTACACAATGCCACATTCCTGGTGTCGTCTGCATTTCCATGGCAAAACAGGGCAGAAAGGGCCACGGCCAGCCCAAGTCTGAGTTATGGCTGTTTACGACAACCCTGACAGCCAGAGAAGAGCAGGTCGGGGGAGGGTTTGGTGCAAGACTCCTCCGAAGGGAACTGGAGGGAGTTAAAGGGATAGTTCACCCGAAAATGAGCAAATTTCCGTCATTTACTTCCCCCCCATGCCATTCCAAACTTACATGACCTTTTTGTTTCTGTGGAACACAAAAGAAGATATTTTGAGAAATGTCTCGGTGGTTTTTGTCCACACAATGGAAGTCAACGGGTGCCACTGATGTTTGGTTGCTAACGTACTTCAAAATATCTTCTGTGTTCCTCAGAAGCAAAAGTCACACAGGTTTGGAATGACAGGAGCGTGAGTAAATGATGGAAGAATTTTTGTTTTTGGCTGAACTATCCCTGTAAGAGGAAGTTAAGCTGAAAGAGTACAACGTTTATTCTCACACTCTTGTGAGGCTAAACATATCTTAAAACTGATGATGTTTACACTCGTCTGTCTTTTATTTGAACGAAGTTTCTCTGCGTGTCAACAAAGAAAGCATCGGTTACCACACCAAAGGCATAACCGCTGTGGCGCATGCATCCTTCCAGTCATTACAAAAAGAGCATAAACATTCGAGCTTATCTCCGCCCATGTCTCACATCCCCCAACTGAAGGGGCTGTGGGGGGGGCGGAGTGCCTGGGAAAACATAAGCCACACATCCAGCAAGTGGAAAAAAGACCGAAGCAGAAAGGAAAGTTAGTCATTTTGTGGTTGCGCGGGGAATGTCCTAACAGACATGAGCTTGCCAAAAAACCCAAGCCATTCCTCCAGCCCGTTTTTCTCGCCTTCAAACACGCATACACATCCGCTACGCACGGCCAAGACGACCCCGCGAGCTCTCCGCGTATCCTAATTTACCTAACCCATGGGAATGAAGGGGTTTGGATGCACACAAGCAACTTTTCACAAACTGTATCGGCCTCTCACATGTCTCGCAACAAAGTAGACATCGCATAAAACCCACTCTGACCATCAAAGGCCAAAATGCATTGTGCAAGTGTAAAGAAACCAGCCTAGTAACCTGAGAGGCCACTAATGATGTGTCTCATTCATTCACTGGCCGCTTACCGATGGATTAAATCAGATGCATTATGGGTTGTCTGGTCTTCGGAGGCTCGTCCACAGGGAATGATGAGCTCATAATGGCCCTATACAACAACGTATAAGATAAAGAGCGAGTGCTTGCGCGCGTGAAACCACAGCAGCCTCCGCTAAATCTCATCACATCCTTCAATTCATTTATTTAGCTACAACGCTTACGAACGAGCCCGAATCAATCCGTCTATCAATAACAGGAAGCGCAAACATTCATCGAACCTGAAACCAAACCTGATCTCGGTCTCCGGCGCCGAAGGGGAAACCGCAAAATTCCCTGCCAAGAATCTTGCATCCATCTCATCTCTCTTGTGCGAGGGTTCACCTAGAAAGAACGACTTCGGAAGTTCGGTGCACCAATAAAACGAAAGCTTTGATCTATGGTCATAGGTAAAATTGAGTCGTTAAAAGACGTTAAGACCGTGCACTCGTTTGATTTAACACTCGATGAGGAGAACAGAATATGTCAAGGAACGTCTGAGAAACGTTTGAGATCCTTTGGTTTGTTTTTTTTCGTTCCCCTTGAATGGTCGCCATTTTTGGCACGCCATCTCAGGATCTGTGTGTGTGTGTGTACTGCTACAATAACCTGCCAGTTGTTCATGGAAGTGTGTTACGCACATGTGTGTGTACATGTCAATCTGGCTTTGCTCCCGCAGTGCCACACGCAGGTTGTAAATGAATATGAATGGCTATGAGAAGCCCCGGGAGGGAGACGCCGGAGGCAATGCGCATCGGTCACCCATTAATCTTCCGAAAACTGACACATGGGAATGGCTGAAAACTACAAGGCAGTCGGGCCATAAATGCCCCCCTGCCTCCTGCTCACCCCATCCAAAACACAGCCGCATGACGTTAGCGGCTAACTTTCCAAGAACGCACTCAATAACATACCGGCATTAACAATTATCTAAGGAATGTAGGACATTACTTGGAACGTACTTTTATAGATGTGTTTAATGCAATAGATGTTGCTCACAGTTTATGCCATTTTGTTTGATATTTCCACAGATTTCTGTCTGAACAAATGCAGGAAAACAACCTACTATAGACTATATAAAGAACTTCTCTAGACTATAAAGAGAAAAATGTTCCTGTCATTTCGCTAGACTTTTCAAAGCGTTTTGTAACAGTTAACCGTAAACGATCAAACGCAGCTCTGAGCTGAAAATCAGGTTTATTGTCTTTAACACATCATGGCAATGAATGAACAACTAAACGCGGTTCTTGGGAGAAACTACAGTGCTGATATATAACAAACCCAACGAAAGTGCTACAATAAAAGGCAATAAATACAGACAATAAATAAAAGAGATGCAATGACACAGGCTTTGAGCGTGCAAAGGCAAACTGTGCGTTTTCTTCAGACAATTGAGATACAGCACAGCCCATTAGCCACACAGCGCGCAGGGCTTCTTGTTTGCCGTCATGCTAGAGAGACATTGTTCCTCGTGTTTGGAATTCCACTTTCCTCCTTTCATCAGCTCCCTTGTTCTCGGGGGGATGAATGGAAGGAGGAAAACTAAAAAGAGAGGCATTTGATCTCCCCAAACGCAGCCCGGACTATCTCTCTTAACACAATGATTGTGATGTAAGTCACATAACCTCATGGAAAGATCAATGACTGGTGTCAGAAAAGGTATTTTTTGGCATTTGGATTTGACATGATGCTTATCTGTTGTCCAACGTGACAGATGCAATGATTTAACATTTAGGCTTAATAAAAAACAGCACAAACACAGCTAACAGTTTTAGACTGTATGAACGTTTCCCTAACGTTTCCATTAGGTAACAAAAATGTTATTCGGAATGTTGTAGTTATTTTCAAAACATCCAGTTTATTAGGCGTATTAACGTTTTTAAAAAGTTCCACTAACAACTTAAGAACAGCTTTTTGATATGACGTATAACGTTAAAAAAAGGTTTTACTAAAGTTACTGCAAGAACATTTTTGATAACCATATGTAAGAACCAGCATATTATAGACTTTTGAATGGGCTATCCTGTCCACCTAGCAACAACCCACACCCTAGTAACCCCACAGCGATGCACTATAAACACTCTGAAGACTGTAGCAACCACCCACAACACTCTAGAATCATGCCTTTGACTTGTGAACAGAAATGCTCACGGTTTTTTACAGAGGAAATGTGAAATTCAAGCGCTACCTACAACTTAACCTCAAAGTCACACACAGGCATACGCACACAGCCTGTGGCTATGGAAGCCACTGCAGTGAGGTTATGCGCTGTAGAGTTAAAATACTGAGGGAGGTAATGCAATGCTGCGACCCTGCAGATGTGCTGCTTATGCACGGATCACTGAGAGCGCTCAAACAAGGAGATGAGCGCGCGTGAACATTTGCATATGTCAACAAAGAAAATTCTTCATTCCACTTTAAAATTACCCTGGTTTCTCAGGCTTAAGCAATAACCAATAGGCTTAATCGCACTGGAGGCAATAGATCTGAATGTTTATTTTCTGTCTGCCGTGGCGAATGTATTTTTTGTAGTATGGATGTAAAATATGCCACAAATACAGACTGTTCAGCACCCACACGCGGCCTAACTGACAGGTAGCGGCTGTCAAACAGTCACGTTGTAATTAAACAACAATATGACAAAGAAAAAGAGAAAATCATTCACCTTATTGCTTTTAGGAACAGAATAACTGTTCAGAAAACGTTCAGAAAATGTTCACCTAATTGAGAAACAGTAAATATAAAAATATATTTATACCCCCCCCTGATGTGAAGAGTCATTCAATGAGCGCAACGAAAAATATTCCAGCATACCATTTAATATTTACATTTTTCATTTTATATAAACAAAACGTGTGTTTAACGGTATATCCGTTTCTGCAGTACATAAAAAATTGATATAGTCAAATTTCACGAGTATTAGCACCAAAAATTGCGACAACCCTACAATGAGCGGGCCCTACATTCCCAAACGCGTCTTTCGACGGAGATGCGCCAGCAACACAACAGGTCGTCATTAAGAGAATTACAGTGGCTGACATTGACACGAAGTCACACATTCCGCCTGCAGCACAACACAGGCAGCGGCTGTGCCGTATCACGGCTCGGTGGCTGCGATCGCACCGCTGGAAGAGTCTGTGACACCAGCGCTGATTTTCACCTGCGTCGCAATTCAAACAGGAACACTGGCGGCTGCATACACAGCACAGTTAGACTGAGTTTAATGAGACTGCAGGCCAGTGTGCAGCATAACCAGAGATCTGTATGATAACAGGAGCACTTCTGTTCCTTCTCAACGGTTTCTTAAATCCATGTGAACCGAAAGCTCCAATTGTCTTCAGTCTTGTGATATGAGCGAAACATAGAAATTGGGGGCGTGGCTTGTTTTTTCTGCTGGGAATCGCCTTGATCTAGAAAAATAGGATTTTTAAAGATCACAGTAACTGACAGTGACTGACAGTTACTGTGGAGGGGAGTGGTTAACAGCTCTGGCTCCGCCCAAGTCATCAGACTGATGTCATTAGAGAAGGTCTGCTGTTTTGGAGGGAAAGAACATGCTTAGATTTTAATTGAAGACTGAACTTTGGCACATCAATTTTGGCACATGAAAGACTGGCACATGAATAAAAAATGACATGAACAAAAAATAATATATAATAAACAATATTTTATAAAAAAATAAGAACAGTATTTTGATTTCATGGTGACTTTAAAGCTTTAAAGATGAGGGTTACTGGAGATTTCATCTTTAATAGCTCGTTTGAAATAATAGATGTTGTACCATGTAGACATGTTCTTCATGTGCATCATAATGCAACGCTAGTTCAACACCATTTATGAAAACTAAAGCTGTCCTCTTGGGAAGTTCTCACTTCCTAGAAGTTTGGAAATCATATTTGGGATTTAATGGGCGCTCGAGTGAATTTGGTCAGAATAAAATCCACTCGCTGAACCATTCTTGTTTTTCCTTTCCCAACAAAGACAGAAAGCTTTTTGGCACTAGTTCAACACAATAAACAGCTGTGTGTGATTGATGTTTTCCAATGTATTTTATTACATTTTTGTGCCATCACAGATGACTGATGGGTAATGTAGTCACACACAAAGATTGAACCATTAGCTTATTAAAGTCACCATAAAATCAAAATATACTATTCTTATTTTTATTGAACCTTGCAGTGTTGATTATAAATGATTTATCTGTGCACTCTTTTTTAAAGTGCATGTGCCCTTGTAAATCTTTAATCAAAATCTTAAAATCCATCCCCTCTGGAACGGCAGGCCCTTTATGATGATGTCAGTCTGATGACTTGGGCGGAGCCAAAGTTGTTAATCACTCCCCTGCAATGATGGTCTGTTTTGAGCTTTGAAACACCTACTCACTAATTCCTAGTAAAAAAAACAAGCCATGCCCATCAGAACATTTAAATAAATTGATTGCAACTTCTTGTTCACACAGACTTATAACATATCAACACCCATGTTTACAAAACACCCATTTTATTTTCAGCAACTTGGTGATGATCAACAGTGCAAAATATGCCAATATTGGGAGCGCAGCCAATCATTTTCATTTTAGATGATTTAGATGAGTTAAGACACAGTATTAATATTCTGTTTAATTCCAAGGGCCGAAAAGAGGAGGAAATAGTCATGCGAAACAAATGAAGACCCTAAATAATATCTTAAAGGAATAATAAAATAAAAAAATAAAATAAAATGCTACAAAGGTGATCATTTGATCATACAGCGCATGATGCATAGACAACAGCGCTACAAATCCTATTCTAAGCTCTCTAAATAAAGCCCTTGCTTTACTCCATGCCATTCACCGCTGATAACAAATGAACCCTGCTTTAATCAAACCTCTATGGACCATTATGAAATAAGGAAGGTTAACATGGAGACAGTGAGAAATATAATTAGGAGTATAAAGAGAGAGAGAGAGAGAGATATTTAAGAGTGATAAGTAAATGAATGACTGGGGTGTAGAATGACAGCCCAAAAGCCCAGAGGAGAACAGGAAGCAGGTCACCCAGAAAACGAAAACCTCGCAGCTGAACAAAACCAAACACAGACCTGTGAGAGTAAATACTGCTGACAGAGAATGTGAGAAACCCGCTAGATGAGCTAATTCTGCTGGACACTCGTGAACAGATGCTCCCAACATCTCCTAATGTTAAAGGACACGAGAATTACAATTATTAGTGTTGGTTTAAAGGTCACCGTGTCATTTCAAGACCTTTTTAAAAGTACAATGGGTTTTTTTTTTGTGGAAGAGCTAAAAGAAAATCGTTTCAACGTGAAATGACGTTTACGAAACGTCCGACTGCTGTCTCGTCTGCCGTGATGAACGATCCCTTTGAGAGGCCCGTCCTCCTGAGTGGACTTACTTTGAACCTACATTCCCTCACCTGAAGATTAAAACTAATCCCAACTTAAGCCCTCGGGTCGTCTCGATGGCCTCTAAAGAGAAATGTTTCAGGAGGATTTCACACAAAACGTCATCTGCTCATTCCACACTCAACCGCACGTAGATCTTCACAGCAGGAACAAGAAAGAGGGAGCCCAGCTAACAGGGAACGTTCTCAGAACATTGCTCTTAAAGATCTCTCAAAGTTATCAAAATGTTCCTGCGGTAACATCAGTAGAACTTCACCTCATATACCATAAATATCAAAATGGTGTTCTTAAGTTGTTCATGGAGCGGTTTAAGAATGTTACAGAGTTAAAAAAAACGTTTGGAAAAATTCTTATAACCAAGCAATAATGGTAAATGGCTTTCCTGTAGCTCAGTGGTTAGAGCATGGTGTTACCAACGCCAATGTCATGGGTTCAATCCCAGGGATTGCACATACTCCGAAACAATGTATAGTATAATGCAATGTAAGTCGCTTTCGATAAAAGCGTCTGCCAAATGCGATAATGTAAATGTAATTCGGCTTCAAAAACCTGGACGTTTTGAACGTTCCTAGATCTTTCGAAATGACATCTTTAATGTTTTTGTTACTTCATGAAAATGTTAGGGAAACATTCGTGCAACCTAAAAGTGTTAGCTGGGAGGATGTGTAGAAGATGGAAGTTGTTTGCTAGCACTCCACTAGTGTAAGCCACAAATGCTCCATAAACTCTCGAAGCAGCTCTGGATGGGCGGCCAGAGCCCAATTCTCATGCCAGTGAGTGACTGCCAATAAGCCTCAGCCTTGAGCCCAAGCCATGACAGAGAATAGATGACACTAAGCATGCATAAACACTCACAGGTAGAGCCGGGGTGCTGGGAAGGCAGAGCGTAGCGCAGAGCAGAAGGTCACTGTCCAGATAGGGAGTTATTCTTGAATGTCTAATAAAAGGGATTTGTGATAGAGGAATATCAATGAGAACTGGTGTGATTGTGTTGGCAGGTGAACAGTTCAGTTTCTACGGCAACGATGTTTGTTTTATAATAAGTTGTGCTTATGTCTCTGTTATGGCATCACCGCTTCTCTTGCTTATAGTTTGAAGCACAAAAAAAATGGATGCCTACCACCCAAACCACATTAGTAAATTTCAATTTTGCATGGTAAGGACCCTTCAAAGAAATGGCGACAGTTGTGTGAACAGCGACCAATCAGATTTCACGGTAGGCGGGGCCTGTTTTGGCAGATGGATATACAAATGACCATTTGTATAACCATACTTCACTACAAATACCAACAACTCTGTGGTGGCATGGTTAATTTGTGGTGACCACCGTTTAAAGTAACTATAGCAACCGTGTTTTTTGTTTTAATTTTTATAATGCTAGGTGCATAGAGAAGCAAAATGTTGTGTCATATGGGGAAGATTACAGTGGAATAGATGCTGTAGCTTTGTCTCTTGTTGCATTATCACATAATTCCTGCTGAGAATACAGTACTTGACATGTAGCCTTAGCATTTAAATATCAAATCAAGCCTCATTATTACTCATGCGAGTCCAAAAATAAACATCTCTCCAATTATATCTCTCAAAATCGTACTCTTTCCCCTGGGCGACTCTCTCCCTACCGCGGGTGTTGAAGTTTACCGAGCCTGTTTGAGCAGCTCCAATCACAAGACATTACAGTTCAGATACAACAGCATTTGGGGAGCCCTGCATCTCCTCTGGAGTGAAAGAAACCATGAACTCTCTCCTAAGTCTTGGTGCTGTCTCTTGGTGAGAAAGGGAGGATAGAACAACAGGGGGGAACAGAAAAAAGAGAGATTACCCACAGGAAAGAGAAATCTGAGATGAGATCGTTTTTGTTCTCGGCTGGTTTTGCTAGACGACACTGAGATTTTAGCTTACTGTAGGTGGCAGGAGGCTTCTCAGACTTTCTCCTGAGGAACAGAAGTCAATAATCTCATGTGTCTTCTCCAAAATTGCAGACGAGATCTTAGCTGTCTCAAACTGTGTTCAGATGTGCCAAGATCTCAAAGTCTGTAATCAAAAGTCAGAGACTTCGAAGAGATTTCCAACCAGCCTAACCTATAAGATCCCTAATAAGGCGAGCTTTTAAAGCAATCCTCTATTTTAAACAAAGTCACTGTGGGGGAAAAGAAGAGAAGAAACCCAGTTAACAATTTTAAGATGTAAGACATTTCCCTGATGTTCCATTAAGTAACAAAAATGTTATCGATATTATTTTAAAAGTTATATGATCGTTCAAAACGTCCAGTTTGTCAGACGTTGCATTACCGTTGCTTGGTTATAAGAACGTTATTCAAGCATTTGTTATTCTGTAACATTTTTAAAGCGTTTCACTAACTAAAGAATAACGTTTTCGATAAGGTTAAAACAGTTCTACTAAAGTGACTGCAAAAACATTTTTAAAAACTTTGGGAGAACGTTCAGAGAATGTTCGTCAACATTCAGGGAGCGTTCCCTGTTAGCTGGGAGAGAGGAGGTGGGAGGAGAGAAGGGGACAGAAAAACACATATTAAACCAAACCACGTCCTGATGGCAACGTGCCTGTGCTGGTATTTCCTGCTGTAGCTAAAAGCCGCAAACAACTGGGACCAGTATGACAGAGAACAGCAGGACTGGGATAAAGAGGATCGGGAATATCACAACAGACTCACACATGCGCAGCGCGCATGCGGATTGACCTTTAATGCAACATCTGCGCAGCGCTGTTTATTGGCCTGACATTATTTTTCCCACATGGATTGTAAGCTAATCTGTTTGGTAAACTCCACCATGATTCGTCAATACTCTCAAAGATCAGAACTCTTATCTGATGTCTGACCTGGGATCAGTGCTCTTAATTAAAAAGGCAGTCTGCCTGTGCTCCTCTGTAATAAGACAAACTGATCCCTGACCAGTGTCTGTTTTCTTTATCTTATTGCTCGGAAGTAATGTGAACTGAACCCCAAATACACAGATACGAGGGAGCAAACATTTTCTTTTACTTTTAAATACAGCAGACTCAGAAATGTCAAGACTGTTAATACCTTTGCATACTAATACCTAATACCTTACAAACTAATCTACAAAGCTCAAATCACAGCAACCAATCTAATCTAAAGGTCTGTTCTGAGACTTCTTTATTTTCCGTTTGACTGAACCAGTGTACCGTGTTATACATCACAAGAACCGGCATTCAGAATTTAAACAAACACTTGGCTTTAGTACTTCTCCTCGGGTTGCGATGCTGCATTATGTCACTCACGTGGTGATTAATTTAGGTCAGAAAAACAGATTCACCGTGAAACACTGACAAACAGGAAGTGAAGCACTTGACCTGAACTTAAACCTACCCACCCCCTCGCCTCATATATGACCAAACAAGAACCAGCTGGCCTTATTACCACAAATCTCAATTTAATACCATCATCTGAAGCAATATAAAACAATGAAAAATAGAAAGCATTCATAAACAGGACCGTAATTAACTTCTATGCATTTATGTGTGCATTTATGTGTGTGAAATCTGTGTTAGATCTCGCCTGGCAGTACCAGGATGGAGAAGGCTGGGTGGTTGATCAGTGCCAGGTACAGTCGTCAACAGAGCAGGGGCTCAGACAAATCCCCAATCCCTAGCACCACCATGTTCCACATTCCGGCGCACAGCCTTCCCGCCACATGGAGAAGTTTAGGGGCCGATGCCACCCACCGAGACGTCTAACTCCCAACTGACATTTCTGCTGGAGCCACTGAAGTTTAAGAGCAGCACACAGATGTCAGCCATTTTACACGCGCGAGAGGAGAAAAGAGGAAAAGACACATGGACAATGTTAAGTCAAACCACAAAGGCGCATTAAAGTGCCACAATGGTTTTGATGTTTCAAACGTGGTGATGAATAACCCAACAGTCTCTTTACCAGAGTGTGAACCTCCTGATGCTGTTTATTGATCGAGGGAAATCATTTGAAACGGGGGTCTTTAACCTTTCCCAGGCCAAGGGCCCATCGGTGGATTTCACGCTGGCAGAGGAACACACAGCGACACGTTGTGTTAAAAGGTGCTTCTTTATTAAGTATGTTCTACTTAAAAAACTAAATCAAATGCAATATCAAATGAACTTTAACTAAAGCTACATCAAAGAATGAGGTTCCACTTTGGTAAATTTTACTTTTAAAATGTATTACAAAATTTTTAATGTGATATAAAAGTACGACTCTTTATATAATCGCTATTAAAATTATGTTTCCATGTGAGCGTCAAATAATTGCATAAATACATCAACATGGCACATATTGATTATACGCCATGTACTGCATATAGTTTCTTATAAGCCACGTGCACCATTGCAACACTCAGTTTTACATTGTATGAATTCCCACATTTCCTCTCTCTCCTTCCCAACTAATTGCTTACAAATGTACTTCTGGCAATATGGGAGAATCTTATTGGGGAACTCTGTCACTCTTAATCACCAGAGGAAGTTGCCCTTCGGGAAACAGGAAGTTGATTAGGTCAGGGTGATGTCCGATGATGTCCGATGACTTTAGAGGAAGTGGTGTGGAAATGTCAGAGGAATGAATTATAGACGCAGAGTCGTACAGATGTTTATGAGTCCGGGAGCCTCTCACCATCTTCCAAACGCTGGCACAACCCAGCCGTCACCCCCTCAGAGAACAATGCATATCTTCTCCTGTCAGTGTGGCATCTTAGAAATGCTAATGAAATTCTGACAAACAGCAGACAAAAGAGAGAGAGGCGATCCCACTGACAAAGCAATCACATTCAATAAAACCTCTTTTTTAGTCTGTCATTTCTTGCCTGGTTACTTTATGAATACTCAAACAGAATGAATTGATGTTATGCATACATGGAACGACAAACGCTTGGAGGAAAAACAAAAAAAAAAGATGGAGCTGAAAAAATGAAAGACTATTTTTCCTCCCGCAACTCTTTGGAGCTTCCACAAGGGGCGGATGAGAAAGAATTTGCAAAACGATTCAGCCATAGTGTTAAAACAAGCGCCAATTAGCTAATTAAACCTGACAATTAGCCAGCGCGTGAGTAAGCTGCCAACAAAACAACACAGAATGTCGGCACGCGGCACCTGAGGCTGCCGCAAACAAAACATGTACGATACCTTCCGTTTTGCCACTTTACCCCCATTTTGTTTATTTGTATTCGTCAGTTTCTTCTCCTGTCATCACTACTTCTAAAAATGAATACGACTTTAAAAAACAGACTTTAACAAAACAAAACAAGTTTATTCTCAGCACGGTAATAAATACAAACACATTAAAACGACATGTTGCTTGGATGCCAGCATGATTATAATACCACGCGATTCTTTCAGCTACATACTGTCATACATAAATGATGTAAACATATTTAAAAATTAAATATACACCATTAAAAACCATAGACGTTTTTGGTTCATGTAAACTTTTGATTCACGAACTGCTCTGACAAGTTTGTTCCGTAAATAATTCGATTGTCTGATTCAAAACGATACGTTTGAGTCTTTAAAAGATGTTGAAAAGAGTCATGAGATTTGTTCATGAGTCTTCCAACCCCACGCAAACACGACAGGAATAAATATAGTCTTTGTTTTCATTTGCGACATCCAGACTCTATTCTTATTACATCCAATTCTGACTGAAAGCTCAAACTCGGATAATTCCATTTTCCTGTGTCACTATTATTCCAAAGGGTACCATGGGTGTGGAATTTGACTATAATGTAAACATATTATGGCATATATATATATATAAAAAACAAAGTGCCATGTTGTTACCATCACCATACAACAGTACAACTACAGAACTCGTATGAGAGCGCTAAAGCACAGAAGATAGGACACAAAAACCGAGCACGCTGTTGCGGGTTTGATATGACGGATGTCACCACAGAAACAGAGCGTCCTCAGTCATTCAAGCCTCTTACGAAACGTCTAAAGCGACCATGACTAAAATCAGCCCTGGAACCCTGCGAGAAGCTCATATTCCCATAACTCAAATCCAGTGGGGTCGCTCTCAGGTCTTCTCCCATTAAAAAGACCTAGGAGTCCATTTAAAGAGTGACAGGGTGAATGGAGCGAGTCTCATGACTTTTTCGACAGTGCCCTTAATTTCTTGCATCGCCGTTCTGGAGCTTTCCATTATTCCTGCCTGACGGGGGATAACGGCAGGCACTCCACTCTGTAACAAGCTCCTTGACCTTTCTCTCACAGGGATGGAGCATTCCACCTCTCAAACGGCTCCGGACAGCCAATCACATGCTGAGAGCCACTGTATAAACATTTGGCCCGATATGTAGGCAGGTGAGGAGAAAGCAGTCTCGCTAGTATTCAATTTACTTTGACTGATGTACCCCGAGGGTATGATGTAATAATTAAGTCATCCATGACCCTACACAAACCCTTAAAAGTCACCATGAAATCAAAACATACTGTTGTTTGTATCAGAATATTGCAGTGTTTATTAAAAAATACGTTTCTATCATTAACTTTTTTTAAATCGTGTGCCCTCGTAATTAAAATCTGAAAATGTACGCCCCCTGTGGAATGGCGGACCATTTCTGATGATGTCAGTCTGACAGCTTGGGCGGAGTCAGAAACATTAACCACTCCCCTTCACGGAAGTCTGCTGTGAGCCAATCAATTCCCAGTGATAAAACAAGCCACACCCTCCATTTGTTGGTTTGTTACAGGGACTTTAAAATGATCTACGAATTAAAATAACCTAAAAATATTCTGATATGCCTCCTTTTTTTGCCAGTTGAAGTATTTACCAGTTTTTTGGCAGTTATTTGTATGTATGAATATAAATTTGCGATTCACAGCACTGTTGTACTTCCAGTTACAGACGGACGGCTGACTTACTTTCTGTTGTTATCAGGGTCTAAAATTAGCACTCGCTAAGTGCCAAAAACAATTAAAAATGGGCTTTGGTGAGTAAATGAGTTACTTGCCAGTTGGCTGAGAACTTTAGCAGGTCTGTAACATAACGCATAAGTTAAATTAGAACGTTATTCGTACCCTCCCTAATGGAAGAAGTGTGCACATTTTAAATCAAACACCACAACTGTCTGCTTAAGAAAACATCAGCATAACTCATCCTCTAATTATGTTTTCTTCAGAGAACATTTTACCATCAAAAGTTTATCTAGAATGTCTAAAGTGGTTTTCCCTCACAAACACATACTGTATGCAGTTCTCCTAGCTTCCAAAGCTTCCAAATCACAATGGATCTTCATTTCAATTTTTGGAAAGAGGCGGAATTGCCCAAACTCATATATGACGAGAACCTTAGGCAGTTTTGGACTTTCAGAGAGGCTAGCAATAGCAAGCTAACACAGGATCCCGCCCTCTGTTCAGAGCACTCTTCAAAGCCACGCCTCCTCCAATACACATGAACATTCGGACCGAATGCAATGATTGGATGAATATTTTATGGTCCTGCACCTTCCACAGTCAATATATATATATATATATATATATTATTATTATATATAACATACAAATAAATATATTTAGACCACTTTAGTTAGCGATTGCTATCAGTATGTGAAGAGACTTTTAACCAGGATAACAAAAATGTTCCTGTAAGTCTGCTACCCTGCCTTTAAATCTTGTTGTTGTTGGGACAAAAGCACAAGGCTTATTTTAAACCCTGACTGTTATGCTGCACTGCATTCGCTGGTATTTATGGGATGTTTCTTCAGTACGTAAAATCTCTGACTTCTCACCATCTGGTGCTCTGCTGTCCACGTCCAACGTACATATAAAGAAAATATGGCAATGCTAGCATATGGTTAGCAGATGTACGACTATCAACAGAGATCATTTACCGCGTTTTACACACGTAACTATTTTAAGTTACGTCATGTTACAAATATATGGCGTTCATGTGTAAATATTATGTCAAAATGAGTGTTTATTAGTATAAATCTCTCTGGAAACTGCCATGCTCATGATACATTATACATCTAGACAAATTCAAAGAGATCAAATATCACATCACAAGTTTCCGAGTTGGAAGTCCAACGTCACGTGGCGTTGCGATGCATTTTTCCCAGTAGGAGGTTTGGAAGAGAATGGAATGCAGCTTTAGATCGGCCTTCAAGAGGCTTTGACTGGCTTATATTATGTCTCTCCTCTCTGCTCTGCTCAGTTCGGATCCTGAGATTCTTGCCAGCTGGGTGTTTAAGGCCCAGATAAAGCCCAGAGCAGTCCTATGGTGGCCCGGCAGCAGCCAAAAAGCAGCCCAGTGGCAGAAACCTACATTTGCACCACTGTAATTAACCCTGAAAGATAGTAAATAATCCAATCAAAGGCTCCCATTGGTTTCCAATAAGCCACTAAGAACTCTTCGTATAAATTGCATGGAAGTAAATGAGCGTCTGGATAATGTCAGGCAATCCATCAAGTTACCTTTAGCAAAGCACGCCATTCCGCTAGATAAGAGAGTTACACAAAGAGAATGTGACACAAGCCAAAACAACAGCTGATTTAACTTCATTGTATCTAATCGAACACCATTCTGCCACAAAACACTGAAATATTTCATCATTAAAAAACAAGAAAAAACTATTTATGGGTTGTATTTAATCATGTCTTCCCAGCTAACCGAGAACGTTCTCTAAACATTGGCTACTCTTTTCTAAAAAAATCTCCCAAAGTTCTCCAAAAAAGTTCCTGCAGTATTGTTAGTAGAACGTTTTTAACATTATATATCAAAAATATTAAAAACTTAAGTTAACAGAACATTTCAAAAACATTATTTTTTCAAATAATGTCCTTATAACAAAGCAATAACGTTAATACAAGACCTACAAAACTGGACATTTTGAATATTCCTAGAACTTTCAAAACAACATTGTTAAAGTTTTTGTAACATAATGTTAGGTTACGTTCTTACAACCTAAAACTGTTAGGCGGGTTGATTCCAAAGCAGCCTTTTAAACACACAAATATGCATTGTGAGTCTGTCTCAGCTCGAAATTTGTAGTTTTTCCACAAACAAAACAGCACCAAGACTAAATAATGCAACAATGAGGAAAGCAGCTCCAGAGACGAGAAAACAAAACGTTATGTTAGTATATTTAAGACCGTGCCGACAACAACAATCCCAAACACTCCCTTAATCCTTCCTGTGACACTAACAAAACACAAATAGTGATTCTGTGATGGAAGCCAAAGTGTACAATGTGCCAAATACAGGTCGACCAATTCAATGTTTTTGCTGATTAATCCGTGCCAATAACAGCTAAAATGACAACAATAGTAATTGTTACATTTCTGTTACATTTTTAAAATGTTCCACTAACCACTTGAGAATGACATTTTTTATATCTTGTTAAAAACGTTTAACTAATGTTACTGCAAAAACTTTTTGTTAACCTTGAGGGAACTTTTAGCGAACGGTAGCCAACGTTCTGAGAACGTTCCCTGTTGGCTGGGACTGTAACACCCAATTGTGACACAACCGCCTGTAAACTGTGACACGGCCTGCAGAGTCATTCTTCTAGAAAACAGCTGTGAGAAAACACATCAATTAAGACAGCGATGGATTATTAGAGCTATTGATTGGCAGGCTGCAAGAGATTGATGAATTCATCAAGGCCACAGTGATCATGTGACTTTGAAAGGTCAGGTGGTTGATGAAGGCAAAACAAGTGTCTGCTAAGATACTGTAAAGAAAGCACTAGATGCCTTTTGTGAAAAATCCAAATACAGGCGTTTAAAAAAAACACACGATTCGAGAAAAAAAAACATTTTTTTCCCAAACTGATATTTCATTGGTGGCTTGACACACATTACAAAAACTTGCACTTGGCAGACAAACAGTGCAGAGATTTCTGTCTTTCCCCATTCAATTAGACACACACTGAACTTCCCTGACCAAAAAACAGCTGCCCGGGGCATTTCCAAGATGGCCGCCAAGTGGATCGACTCACTTTTAAAAACAGACTTTGTAACGTATTTAAATCATTCATTCCAATGACCTGCGTATTGCAAAACAGCATCTATATGCCTAAATAAGTAAGAATAATATGCAAGAACTTTCTGTGGCTCTGGTGAACAGACACAGAAGTGACACTGGGTCATATTGGAACTTCAGCTTGAATATCTCTGTGCTTGTTGACTGTCAGTGTGTATTAAGTTTGCGGAGAGATGGGCATGTACTGTATCTCCGGGATATTTTCTCTGCAGTGTGCACCGAGAACAGAAACGGACAGTAGGACGACCCTGTTTAAACAGTCCTTCCGCAGGCTGTAATGATGTCATCTGGCGTTCGCTTGACTGCAAGTAAAGAGTTTGAAGAGAATACATATTAAACGTATTAATGAACGAGCGTGTGTGTGTGTCTTGGTGTGACATCTCGGCTATCCAGGGCTGTGAGAGTGACCTCATTAAATATCATTGCCTTAATCCGGTTTTATGAATTTAACACAGTCCCTGGACCACTGTTTGCCTGCAAATTTGATTAAAGCAACATTCTCTTTCTGTTTGGGGTCTTTCAATTATTTTTGGAGGGCATCTCAGGCAGGAAAATCTAATGAGCCGAGACAGCTTTCCTCCTTTTGACTGTGTCTACAAAAGGTCTGAGCCAATTAACAAACAGCTTCTCCCCACCTAGACAACATCACTTTCAGGGACAGACGGCGATGGCATACGGATCTCTTTGGCAAGCTTACCGCTGGAAGCCATTTTGAAACTCTCACACTCTCTGTAGAGATCATTTTTTTTAACAGCTGATTTTAAAACAGCGCAGCCCTTTAAATCAGGCCTGACAGGGAACGTTCTCAGAACAACGTCTGAAGTTCTCTCAAAGTTCTCTCAAAGTTATTAAAAGCGTTCTTTCAGTATTGTTGGTAAAACTTCTTTTTACCGTTATATCATATATATCAAAAACGTTATCATAAGTTATTAGTGGAATGTTTTAAAAATGTTACATAATTTAAAAAATGTTTTGTATAACTTTTTTTATAACCAAGCAATAATTGTGATACTACGCCTAAAAAGCTGGACGTTTTGAATGCATATAAAACTTTTAAAATAAACATGTTAAACATTTTGTTACTTAATGGAAATGTTACGGAAACGTTTTTACAACCTGAAATTGTTTGCTGGGTCTGCAGCCTGCAAACATTGTGTGTGTGTGTGTGTGTGTATGAAGTGAATGCATATGTGTATGCATGCATGAAAGTAACTGTGTGTGTCTGTGTGTATGTGTGACCCCAGGGATTTGGTTGGGAATGTCATTTTAATGAAAGCAGTGTGGTGGCCCCACTGGGGCCCTTGAGAGACAGCCTGGGCGGCGTTCAGTGCAAAGCCAGCAAACAGCCGAACTCAGGGGGCTATTAAAAAGAAGCAGACCGGTTACTACAATTTTGACCATCTTTTTTTTTATCTTTCTCAAAACAGATTTCCTTGTACCCCAACCATTTAGCACATGCCCTAATAACAATTCGAGGTTGTAAGAACGTTTCCCTAACATTTTTAAAACAATAAACAAAATAAAAAAAAGTTCTGTGAACATTCAAAATGTCCAGTTTCTTAGATGCTGTGTTAATGTTATTACAGACTTAAATCTTTAAGCCTGTAAATGTTTTAAATATGTTTCACTAACAACTTGACAATTATGTTTTTGATATGTATATATAACTTAAAAAAACATTCTGCTTCTTTTTATTTTTATTTATGTTTAGTACTTTTCTACAAACCAAATAAAGAAGCAAGTTATTTCCTGGTTTAACTGGATGACAAGACATGAAATCGCTAGTGAATCAGTTCTGAACTCTAAAAAGAAATCAGCTGATTCATTTCAAATCTGTTCACCCAATTCACTTCACATCAAATCCAGATTGTGTGTGCATGCAGGTCTCAAAGGTGCCGGTTAAACCAAAGTCAAATATCTTGTGTCAATGCTGGAATTTATAGATGTACTATAATCACAAATGTAAAAACAAGTCTGGGATTGCAAAAGTAACAGAACAATAGGCCACAAGCAGGCTGTGGGTCAATCAGCAGAAACACAAAATCCAGCCAAATGGCCAACGCAAAGTATAATCACACCCAGAGGGATTAATTCAAAAACATGATCCACCTAAATACCCACAGCACTAAATCTCAGCATCTCACTGTGCTGGCCAGCTCTGCTATACAAGGTTATTAGTATGAAAATGGGCCCATTGCTTAACCACCAAGAGCCTTTTTGTTTGGCTCAAAGCATAGCAGGGGGGCATTGAAAAGAAGAGAGAAAGAGAGAGAGAGAGAGAGAGAGAGAGAGAGAGAAATACAGAAAAGAATTAGAATGTGACTAGACATAAGATAAAACAAGAGGAGAAAAAGTCAGGAGAAATGAAGAAAGACAAGAAAAAAGAAAAGAAGCGAAGCGAAGGAGACGAAAATAAAAGAGACGAGGCTGGTGAGATCATCAATGGGTGTTGCACATGACATTCCTGGAATTAAAGCAGGTTTAAAGTGACGTTATGAAGATATGGGGCCATATGACATCAGCGATGGAGGCCATCCAAACCTGCCAATACATTCAGGGCTGGACGCAGGATGACATCAGCACCAAGTATGGGACATCCGCATTATGTCACAAACATGGGCCATACATCATCAGCAAACAGAGCCCGAGAGTGATCGATCTCCTACGGGTGTCTGCAAAAGAGATGAAAACCAACCCATCCTCCACCAATCCCTGCCCTGCCCTGCTCTGCACACTGTACACATAAATATCATCTCCCTTCCCTTCTCTTCTGTCAAGGTCAATTCTCCTCTCATTTGAAATCCACACCATCCAGCCACGGGAGGAGACCCTAGATCGTAATAATGATATGGACGAAGAGGAGACGCAAACAGGATTACGCACCATCAGCAGAAAAGACTTTTGGTCCAACCTGCTCATCCCCAGCTAACAGGGAACATTCTCAGAACGTCGGCTAACATTCTCTAAAAGTTCTCTTGTAGTTATTACAAACGTTCTTGCAGTAACGTTAGTAGAACTTGCATGTAAGCTATTCCCAGCTAACATTTAGTTTGTAAGAATGTAACATCCCCATTAAGTTACAAAAATGTTATTTTGAAAGGTGTAGGGACGTTCAAAACATCGTATTTATATAGACGTTATATAGACGTTGTATTAACATTATTGCTTGGTTATAAAAATTTTACTTAAAAACAATTCTTTAGTTCTGTAATGTTTTACAAATATTTCACTAACAACTTATGAAGTAACATTTTGATATATTTGATATGTAATGTTTCTAATGTTTCTGATATGTAAAAATGTTCTACTAAGGTTTCTGCAAGAACTTTTTTGACATCTTTGAAAGAACGTTTGAGAACGTTTCCTGTTAGTTAGGTTAACATATCTTACATCGGTGGCCGTCTCTCAAGTCAATGAAACTCCGGCTTGCAATTGTATTCATAATCGTCCAACACCACCAGCAGGTCAACAGACCCAATCGACTGCTAACGCAGTGAGGGGTGCATCGAAACATGTGAACTCCTGGAGGGGATCGCAAAACAAACTTCTGCAAAGAGAACACAAGATCTGTATCAGGTCTACCGAGAGACGACAGAATACGGGAGAGACAAACTCAACGCGAGCAGCTGACTGGGTCACTGAGGCCCTTAACAGTCATAGAGAGAACTGAGGTATCTGATTAAAGTAATCTAACAAGACAGCCCTACCCTGCACCCAGAACAGCTCAGGGGAATAAAACCCTCCGGCCTGCTGTTGACGAGCATGTGAGATTGTGTTTACATGTGTGTGTGTGTGTGTGTGTGTGTGTGTGTTTCCCACCTTTGCATCAGCCAGTAAAGCAACAGTAACATGCCTGTGACAGCGCAGGGATCCTGACCCCCAGCTGTACTGAGCGCAGAAACTCTGTGTGTGTGTATGTATGTAGACAAACCAGACAGTGCAGTGAACATATTACTCTGTATGTCTACATTAATTACACACTAGTGAGTATCACACACAAAGGGAAGTGTGTGTGTGTGTGTGTGTGTCCTGGTATTCACTACATTATGGGGACCAGATGTCATTTTTTGGGTCCTCATAAGAAAACAAACTTATAATTCAGGGCTGGGCGTCCTTTTTTGAAAATCTAAAATAGCAGAAAGTTTTCTGTGAGAGTTAGTTTTAGGGTTAGTGTAGGGTAGTGTAGTGTAGAATATACAGTTTGCATGGTATAAAAAGCACTTTGTCTTTGAAATATTCTGTGTGTGTTTGTGTGTTTAGATAGTGTTGTCTATAGCACTGAGACCAGTCTGCCTCACCTGACAGACTAATATGTACTAATATTAATATTTAATATACTACTACTACTAATAATATACTAATACAAATATTTACTAATATGTAACAGTAGCACACATCCAAAGCCACGAAACATGGCACAACTAAGCCACAAAATGGGCTAAAATGGGCTAAGTCACAAAATATCAAAAAGACTAATATACACTTTACGTCACAATTGACTATGTCTAAAACAATTGCCCTGTTTTTTTACCACAATTTAGCAGTAAAAAACCTTGTAGGATTCATCTTGAGCCTGTTTATCAGCCATAACTCAAACAACTGCGGCTATCTAAAACGTCTATGTTGGGAGATTCCCTGAGCCTACTTAAAACAAGCCTACTTAATAAATATGCGCGTGCTGGAACACAACGAGGAAGTGTTTAAATCAGATGCAAACCCACCAACACACACGCTTTCCACTACATAATACATAAACCAAGCAGCCAGGTCTGTCTTTATGTTTTATGGAGCTTGGCTGAACAAACAGATCTCCACCTGTGAGATGGTTTTGCGAGTCGTCCTATTTTCCTGCAGCTACTATTAAAAGAGCCTCAGGGTCCGGCGCCTGGGCCTGGCACAGAAGAGAGATGCTCTTTGAGGACAAAGAAAATCGTTATTGTGCGGGTCGATACATCGGTGGAATAGCTCGTAAAGAGAAACTACCTGAGAGAAACCACGGCAGCGTTTCACAGCACTGCTGCTACATTCTGCTCGATAATGCAGGAGAGAGAAAGGACGGCTAATCAAGCAGGTAAATAAGCTTTTAGTCGGCATGTGTCTGAGAGCTTCAACTCACCACCTGCTCTATACAACCCATCAAACCAGAGTCTCTCTCTCAAGACCTGAGTGAAAATATTAAGGTCTATACATCAGACTGTTATAGCTGCTGAGGGTATAGTGAGATAGACAGATGTGATAGAAGATTCTGGTGAGGCAGACAGACAAACATTTATAGATTTATAGACAGACAGACAGACAATTATCAGACATCCCGAGATAAACAGATGGAGTACATCAGACATTATCACAAGAAACTTACTTGCAGACAGAAAGGCACACAGACAACAATCGGACAGAAAGCTATATAGACAGACAGACAGACAGAGATAGAAAGACAGACAGAAGTAAATGTGAGAACAGCTTCGCTGGTGGCATTCGATCAACACAAACATTATGCAAATATACGCAGTCATAGTGTGTGCAAATTATTTGGCAGCCTTGTAACCAGTAATCACATTTAAGAATGAGCGCAAAATAAAACAGTATTTATATCAGAGCAATGCCTAATCCGATAAACCCCTGTTCATTTACTCAGTCAGAGCGCTAAACATGTTTTCCAAAGAACACAATGGAGACGCTAACACACTGCTTCTATTTCCCTGCCGCTAAGATGAAGATAAAGAGACATTTATCACTTTTATTGTGCCTGTCTGCTCGCTATAATTAATAGCAGAAGATAATTTGATCTTTTCTCCTCTTTTCATTTCGCTCTCCTGACAGCTTTCGGCGTGGAATAAAACCGAGATGAGGAGTCTGTACCTCGAAGGCACACCACAGGGTGTGTACAGAGTGTGTGTGTGCGCTAGCTTGTGTTCCTGTAGCTCAATGTGTAGAGCATTGCGTTAGCAGCGCAAAGGTTACGAGTTTGAGTCCCAGGGAACAAAAATACTGATAAAATGTATCGCCTGAATACACAGTAAATAGCTTTGGATAAAAGCATTGGCCAAATACATAAATGTAAACTGAACTCTTTTAGTTTGAACGGAATGATGTTGTCAATGTATTTGTCATGCGGAATTATAACAAGGAAAAATACACCGTACTTACAAAATTACAACAGGAGAGAGACAGAGATAGACTAAGAGAGAAGCAAAAAATATATATATATTCCATTAAAGTTACCTGAGAACAGTGATTAGCACTACGGCCAAAAACCAAAACTTTTAACATCCAAGGTTAATTTCCTCTGCTGGCGCCAGTCAGATCATAAGTAGCTGTTACATTACAAGCGCGCTAACTAATTTTTCACAAAAGGTATTTCACTTAAAGAAATGAATAGATCTTTTGGCAATTAGGTTTAAAGTGTTGTACACATAAGATGAAAACTACAGTCATATTTGCGATCCAGTAATAGCCTATTTTATTCCGGGTGGCTCTGCCCTCAGGGTGGCCAACAGCGTTAAGAAACAGAAAAGGTGAATTTTAATCACCCCGTCGATAATCAGGCACTTTTGGTCACAGAATCAATTACGGTTAACAAATACACCAGTAAATATTGTAGTTTATTGTCACTGATAACCAAAAACTATCATAACAAATATTGCTACATTACCATAGCTACATATATACCGTATGCTAATTTATAGCATATATATAGCTGCACAATTATACTATGTTCTATAATTATCATTTTAAACATTTAAGCAAACGGCTTCGGACAAAAAACATTTTTTGGACCGGTAGTTAACTGCAACGTTAACATAAAAAAACCTGTTCAAAGCTCTCAAAGCAAACCGGCCAATAATAACTTTGAAAGGATCCTATAAACAGACAGTGAAGGACGGCGAGATGATTCTAATTTGACAGGAAGTAAGAGGGAGGCGTTGAAAAGATGGAGTGAGTGATCTGACTGGTTGTGGCAGCCTTACATTTGATGCCAGGCCCAACAAACACTAAGGGGTTTAGTGTCAGATGTGACAGTCTCCACTGAATGAGCTTTCCTGTCAGCCAGGACTTGATCCAATTAAGAGGTTAAAACAAAGAGGCCACACATAGGAAGCCTGTGGCTTATTCAGAGATAGAAATCCAACTTAAAATCTTAGTCCAGGATGTTTAGTGCTGATAGGGTTCTGATGGGCCAACACTGGCATGCGGCTGACCAGCAAAACTCAGTCTTGTTGGTTATTTGAGGAGCTTGGTAGGAACATCAACACATTCCCAGCTATTAGGTAACGCTCTCAGAACATTGGCAGAACGTTCTCAGAACATTTTTTCATAGTTATTAAAAACATTTTTGCAGTAACATCAGAATGTTAGAACTAGAACATTACAACTTGCTATTCTTAAGTAGTTAGTGTAACATTTTAAAAATGTTACAGAATTAAACGTCTGAATTACGTTCTTATAACCACACAATAACATTAATACAATGTCTAACAAAACAGGACCTTTTGAATATTCCTAGAACTTTCAAAATAACATTTTTGTTACTTAATGGAAACGTTCTTGCAAATTGTTAGCTGGGTTACTATCCGAAACAACATATGCTAGACATTTAGGCAGGGAAATAAAAAAAACATTTGTTATTAGTCCATCAGAGCCACGCGCAAGTGTTTTAGAGCATTCTGCAGCACCTATCAATAAAACAACAACCTTCCCCCATTGCTAGCCGTGTTCCTCATACACTCCACCTAAATTGACCCCAAACACGATCACATTACCAAATCCATGATCTAAATTCACAATCAGTGCGGCTACGCTTGAAGTTTGTTTGTTTGCATGGGCGTCCCTGCGCAGCTATGATGCACGACTCTTGGCATCCATTCTGGAGATCTTACAGGACTTGGCTGGGAAACTAATAAAGCCATCAGTATGAGCTCTGTTAGAAGCGTTTGGGATACGTGTCTGTCTTGCAGGGCAGAAAGGCTGGTGAAGAAGGCCAGCCAAGACACCGCTGGGGTCTCAATTAGGGAGGTGAGGGTTGGGGAAGGTGGAAGAGCCACAGGTCCCGGCAGGATCAGCCAGAGCGGGCCAAAAGGTGACGGGCACCTGCTGCGGCGACATCCGCTGTCATCCTGTCAGGAGGTTTTTTGCCAAGTCATCCAGCAGCAACCTTTGCCCCCGTCATTCTGTGTGTATTGTCTAATACTGTATCTCACGGCTTTGTTAGAGGAAATGGATAGAGACGCTCGCTGGAAGATAGACAAGAAGAGGAAGGGTGATGAACACAAGACCTGAAAAGGTTAAGATATGGCAGTTAGATGCTGGGATCTTGGCCCAAGCCAGCTATGAGAGTTGTGGTACCCAGTCCAGTCACAGATGGTCCTGGGGGAGGGAAAGTGTGGGTTACAGCTCTATCATTCATTTTACTGTCCCACTCTTAAATAAATGGCAAAAAATCATTCTTGAGGCCTTTGTCTTGTCTTACAGATCATAAACATCCTTAAAGCAAGACACATTTACCTCAGAAGTAAAACGGCGTTCATTGAGAACATTGAGTGAGGTCTGCGCTGAAAACATGAGGAAGATGTTTGCCAATGGGGTTAAAAAAAGCAAAACACGAAGTTAAAACAAGTTTGCTTTCCTTTCCCCACCGGCAAACAGTGCTTTGATGTTTTATGCGTAAACCTCGCGAAACTTTATTAGATTTCTCCAAAAAAGTCTGTGTCATTTTGTTTCCCAAGAAAACACATCCTTGTTTAAGGATATTTCTTTTTTTTTTTTACTGGAAAACAACACAAAAATACTAAGCACAATAAAGCAGACAAGCCAAAAACAAGAGCTATTGACACAGAGTTTTTTCTGGCCCATTTTTGGCACAGATTCACAACATGAATTTTATTGTGCAAGACAGATGGAGAAAAAGATTGGAGTCGTATTTCTGATCTACAATCGAGGCCATTTTGTTCTTGTCATTTTTTTCCATCCTTTGTGTCTGAGAGGAGAGGACACAGCACAGAGGTCAATATAGCCAAATAAATTAACAGCTCATAATGAAGTTGAGAGAGAGAGAGAAACTGAATTGAGAGGGTGG
>JAZGTJ010001292.1:0-19827 GCA_036877575.1 Botia almorhae | reverse complement strand
GAGAGTGTATTGGAAGAGAGAGAGTGAGCATTAACCTGGGCAGGTGAACAATGAGGGGTGGGAAGAAAACGAAGGGTTTATTGAAACGACAGCTGTCGAGCATTGAGAGGGCTTTTTAACATGACACTAAGATCCTATCTCAAACTCTTTGTTGACATAATGTCACATAGACCGTTGATTAGCGGCGCGCTGTGAAGTCCACACCTGTACGGGCTTTACAAAAGGACACATGGTGGGTGCTCAAGTCTCATGGGCTTCACGGACAGACAGGAAGTCCAACTGCCTTACTGAGTACGTCATTTGAGACAGGGCCAGATTTTCATGGCATGCCCTCTGGATGGACAAGGCTTTAACACATCCAAAAAGGTTAATTTGTCAGTCTAAGTGGCTTGAATTGGTGCGCCAAATTCAATACTGGCACAATAGACCCACTGGTCAATACCTCCAATCTTCAACAACAACAAAAAACACGACAAAATGAGATCACGGAGTCATTTAGCGCTTCATCCCAATTGCTCAGACTGTTAACAAATGAAGGGATAAATATATAATCAGGAAACAATTAACCTCTCGATGTATCGCAGAGTGTTTAAATAAGGTATTTAATCCTTCTTTTGAAACGTATCCGAGCTCAAACAGTTATCTATTCATTTCCAGTACTGGGAAATCTGCTTTAATCTGTTAGATTAACCCCTGTGTGCTACGTTCATCAAAGGGAAGCTAATGCTACACGACTCCCGCCGTGCACCGAGCTCACAAAACAGTGGAAGTTGAGAGGAAGTGTCCATTGAAGGGAAGACAAGATGGAGGATGAAGGGTGTACGATATCTAACATGCTTAACACACATGCATTCGTTTGTTACAGTACTTGGACTGTAATATCATGATTACAGTATGTTTAGGCCTGCGAAATCAAAAACTCATTAATACCCCGTTGAGAAGACCTGCAGGGTTACCACCAACTATGGTCTTCATGTAGAAGGTTCGTCCAGAGGATAAGCTCAATTACCATCAAGTAAACCACAGACACCCAGAGGCACAAACGCAGGGGTCAGGAAGTCAACACATGACAAGAGAATCACCCTCCTCTTACATTCCACCAAATGAATCGGAACGCGAGAGGAAACTCGCATACGGTCTGGAAATAAACTAAAGTGATTAACTCAGTGGCACGAGGTTACATAAAGATGACATTTAATGTAATGAAACCTCGTCACACTCTGTCACGCCCTGCCCTCTGTGCGTGTGTGTGTGTGTGTGTGTGTGTGGTCGCTGCATAACTTTTGTCATTTAATACGTGCAGAACTCAATGCTCACAATATTAATTTTGTTGTGATAAAGAATGTTCTATAATCCATGTTGGAATTGAGTGAAAGAGGCTCAGATCTCAAAGCAGCCACCCCCCCCTCCAAACCCTTGAGGGTTGATTATGGGAGAAACTGCATGACTCTATGTGACTGGAATGAGAATGGGGGGGGTGGAGAAAATGAGTTCAACCTTGATCAGCTACGAACTCACAGTGCAAAAGAAAAGTGTTTACAGCTAACAGGGAGTTATGTGATCTAAGTGTGGCGTATTATAATTTTGCATGGTCTCACAAACACACACACACACACACACACACAGAGAGTCATCTTTGGCCTGTTTTTGACCTTGCTCATACAGCACAAAGGGTCCCTGTGTGATATCAAAGGCAAAACATCTCGCACTCAGACGGTCACCAACACAGAATGAGGTCCCGTTATTTTCAAACAGCTGCACGGTCCACAGACAGACCTTAAACAACTCTAACCTCAGTGTAAACACAGACATATAATACAAGATACATGCTCTTAAATACGTTCCATGACACTGTAATGCATGAACCAAAGTAACCTTCCATATTACCACCACATTGCTGCTAACAATTTTAGGTTGTGAGAATGTTTCCCTAGCATTTCTATGAGTAAGAAAAATGTTAAGTGTGTTAAATGTTAATTACTGCTTGGTTATAAAAACAATATTCAAGCGTTTTAATTAAAGTCTGTAACTTTTAACCTTCTGTAAGGTTCTACTAACAATTTAGGAATAATGCTTTTGATATATATGATATATAAGTTTTACTAATGTTACTGTGAGAACATTTTTTTTATAATATTGAGAAAGCTTTTAGAGAACATTTTGAGAACGTTCCCGGTTAGCTGGCACTGTACTTCTGTGACTGTGGTAGCACAGAATTAGTGTGTGACACATCATTGTGAACAAAAATAAGCCAAACAGACAGACAAAACGCTGAAGATGGGTGAAAGAGCCCTTTCATGACCACAAGTGGGTTGTTAAATTGCAAGTTATCAATGTGTGTATGTGTGGTAGAGAGGACAAACTCACTCAAAACCGACATCATTACTGTCTGCTGTGGTTTTGGTGGTTTAAAGCAAGCATGGGAGAACATTTGTCTCTGTCCCAGCCAATGAGAATCTCCCAAACAGAGTGTGCTTCCTCATCCTCAACCAATCCTTCTTACACACACTTACAAGGCCACAGAAAAGCAGTGTGGGCCCTCAGCCACGCTTCCTCCAGGGCCTGGGGCCAGAGAGCTGGTCATACAAACACACCACAGCCTGCCATAGAAGATCAGGGTGGCCCACATGGGAGGGAGTGGGGAGGACACAAAGAAAAGAGATGAAGGGGAGGATAGTGGCGGATCACATGGATGAGCCGTACACAAACACACGCGCTCTGCTCTGAGGCCTGTCAGGAAGCATGCCAACATGGTATACTTTAATTATGAGGACGCATGACCATAAAAGCAGCCCGGACGGCTGTGATGCGCACATGGAGATTACGATCTAGTCGCACGGCTTTCCACAGACAAGATCTAGAGAGAGACAGGGGGTAGCGAAGAGGGCGGAGCCTGTCACCCAAGCCAATCAGGAGCCGAGAGAAACATCCTGGTATCATTGTAATCCTGCTCCTGCCACAACAAAGATCTACCCATGTTTTCCCGCTCTGTCCTGTTCTTTCTCCTTCTTTCTTTCTCCCTCGTATCTTCATCTTTCTGCTGTATTTTTCTCTGTTCCTGTTCCTCTCCGTTTTTAAAAGGAATTTTAAAATCAGTCAGCGAAGGAAGATTTAAATGAGGGACTCCGCGGCGCTCGTTCGCCGCTGGTTCCCTTACAGACGTGGCCTCACTCTCGCCGGGCCCCCTTTTATGACAGACGTACAATTCTGTGGAAACGAAATGCGTCGAGTGTGTGTGTCCACTGCCTCTTCACCCCACTGACTTTGAAACTCAAATGGAAAGGCTCGCTCTTAAATGCTGAAAGCTGCTAATTCAAGATTTCGAGGAGGGATTCAGCATGCAGATCAGTCTGGGCAGCAGGTGTGTTGTGCGTGTGAGGGAGTCTATGAGTGTGTGTGGGTTTGTGACAAAGGGCCTCTTCGTCCTGATTGCAGGGGCCTCTCGAGGGACTTGATGCCTACTTGATAATCACTATGTCCGGAAGTGCCGAGGCCCCCAATAGCCCGTCTTAGGCCGGAGTGGCCCTTCTTCCTTTACAGCACAATGATTACCATCTCAAGGGCTTCCAGAGAAACCAAGCCCAGGAGGTCAGAAGAGACTAAGATCTTTGATATGATAAATCTCAACTCAAAGCATCTTGTAATTCAAGATGGTCCAACGAGAAGCTCACAAAACCTCAGTATGGGGGGGGGGGCTCCTGACCATGCGTGCTTTGTTTAAAATATGGAATCTTTGGTATGCAGTCTTTGCGAACGCTATCAAACCGACCAAATGTGGAGTGGAGGTGGCGATTGTTCACCCCAAAATGAAACTGTCAATCTTTACTTCAAATTTACCTTTGTGTTGCTCCAAACCAATGTGTTGTTTTGGCAACGGCAACAGAAATTGTACTTTTAATAAAAAACCCTTTCAGAAGAGGCTGCCTACTATAGGACAGCTAGCTATTGGCTAACCTCATCTCTAAATCTCTATGTACAGCACCTGAAACGACTTTACCGTAAGCTCAAGCAGCTGGTCTGCGGAGACAATAAGAGTCTTTCAGCATTAAGAAGTCATTACCTTAAAAGTTCCACGGAAGAACTTTCCTACCGAGTCTCATCACCGAGACAGCACTTGAAAGGAGGTCCCAGAGGGGCCAAACGTATCTCTTCTGATCATGAAACGTAACAAACAGGAGAGCACATTAGAATTCTGGAGGGCTGGAAGGACGCTGGCGTGAGGCGCTTTCATAAACACAGAGAGAGAGAGAGAGAGAGAGAGAGACAGACAGAAGAGATGACACACACCCCACATATGCAGATTAGATGACACACGCAGTTTCCACAACAACTGAGCCCAAGGGAGCGCTGCCCTGGTGACAGAGTCAGAACACCAAGACCTGCTCGCAGACGGAGCTTCACATTGAGTCTGCGCTGACCCAATGTTGATTTATTAACAGAAACAGCCCTTTTGATTTTAAATTGCATTATTGGTAACACTTCATTTGAAACTTAAAGGTACGGTGGGTAATTTCAGAGAGGTGAGCAATATCAAGCTAGCTCTGAGAGCATAAGAGCCCGCCCTCCCTTTAGAGCACTCTCCAAAGCCACGCCTCCTCCAAAATACATGAACACATACATAGTTTGACAGGCAAGTAGGACGTCCTCCGGTCCGTATGCTATGATTGGACAAATATTTTATGGTCCTGTGCCTTCCACAGTAGATAAATATTTATACAAATATATTTAGATCACTTTACCAAGTTATTGCTATCAGGATGTAAAGAGACTTTCAACCAGCATAACAAAAAATGTTTCTGGAAAGAAATTCCCCCACCCTGCCTTATTAAGCAATACTTACATGTGCTTTATAAAAGACCTTTAAATAAGCTTTATGTTCTCATAAATATATGTAGCTGCATTTATGGAGCTATATAAATAAAAATATGTAAGTGGTGCTTGTCTACGTTTACCTAGGTGTTGCTATGCGGTTGCTAGGGCAACCGAGTGTTTCATAGCATGTTGGAATGTGGTTGCTAGGGTGTTCTACATGGTTGTTTACTGACCCAAGCCAACAAACGTCTGCTCTGGAGATATGGCTAGATATGGACATCTCACACACTATAAATCAGCATGAGTAAGAATAATAGTGAGGCTTGCCTAAGCAAGCCCTTCTAATAACTGTTAGGACACATTTGTCTTCGATTGGTCTACAGTAAGCGGTTTCAGGATAGCTAGCTAGCTAGCTGGACAGATAAACAGATATATAGACCGATAGATAAACAGATAAACTGAGGTAAAAATCTAATTTTTTCAATTGTACATTTTTTAAAAGATGTACAAGCTCTGCCTCTCTATCAGATTCATCACCTGTCCAGCGCTGAAGTGTCCTGGACTCAGTGTGATTGATGAAGCTGGCGTGATGTTAGCCTGAGTACACACTGAGTGTACTGAGCCATGCAGTCTGCTACACTTCTACACGGCCCCTACAAGTGTGGCAAGCGCACAGGGCCACACTCCAGGGATCAAGGGTGCAGTGTTAATGTGTGTGACTGACCGCAGTCAGAGAGCGCAGTGTCTGTTGTGACGAATGGACAGATGGTACCAATGAGAGGAAGCGGGCGCGAGCAGCTGCTTCGGCCCTTCGCAGCGGGTGGAAGATGGGGGCGTGTCTGCAGTTGTCGTACAGCGGAATGACGTCAGGGGTGGCGGCAGATGCCACGCGTTAGCTGTTGGGCGGGCAGCTGTCCTTCCCTGGCATCAGGTGATGTTGCGCACAGTTGCCCTGGACGCAGCTGTGGCTAAAGCTGGCAAGCGGCATTCCAGGAATGCAGCCGGTCATATCCACTGTTGGCATCTGGTAACTATCGGACACACACACACACACACTGTCCGGAGAACACAAGCAGCCGGCACACATCACCGTGTCTCTGTTCCACTTGACAGTGTCCATTGCTGCAGGATAAAGTCATGCCTGTTACATCCACAGCTGTCAAATGAAAACACGCCACCTCATCACAACATTAAACAAATGAGGCAGAAGATGTGAGAATACCCAACATCACCATCCTCCAGTTTACAAAGACACAAAGCCACATAAACACGAGCTGCAAACTTCTGGAAAATTGTTAATGCAAGCACAGCCCATTTATTACTCCTCCGTGCCTTCGCTCGCCTGACGATAGCTTATTGGCATTTGTTTTTCCGCTGCAGTTTGCAATAGCAAGTCTGTGTACAGTCACCATCCGTTTCAAGCTAATTTTAGCCTCATTCACAGGTAGAGATTTTTCCCCCTGGACTCCCAGGTTAAGTGCTTCTCAAGGGCAGTTCTGAGCAAAGTCAGGACTTTGGGGGAAAAACCTGCAAGCACCTGGTTTAACGCATTCTTTTCTCACAGATGTCCAATGAGCTTCATAGCCAGGGGCTTTTCAATCCCACCCATCTGCCAGCTCGTGTCGAGCTAGTGAAAGCTTTGTCACAAACTCTAGTGAGCTGCTCTGCTGTCTACAGCCTATGTAGGCAGCTGCCTCCTAAGACAAAATTATCAAAAATAAAAGCTCTGACTTCCACACCAACATTTTTGCGATGCTTGTTGAAAGACTGTTCACATTCTGATAGCAATCGCTAAGTGAAGTGGTCTAAAGAGATTTTTCTAAATATTCATCTTCTGTGGCCAAAAATGATTGTCCAGTCATCAAAACTTCACATTTGCATACGCTGACACAGGAAGAACATGCAAACTACACACAGCAAGTCCTCCTGGCTAAACTAGTACTCAAACCGGAGACCCTCTTGCTGTGAGGCAACAGTGCTACCCACCGTGCCCCTGTCATTCATATTTATCCGTATATTTATAATCAACATTACCTCAACTTGTCCACAATCTAGAACGTCTATGCTCTGAAGCAGCCATCTTGTCAGAGCGCATCTGTGATTAAAGTGCTGTGCAGGTAAGCAGCTCACCGGTTTTGCAACAGAGCTAGATCATACAGATAACAAAAAAAAGCTTTAATTGTGTTTGGAGAGGTTTTGGAATTGAGTCAGAGCACAACAGAGGCAGAGATTGAGAATGTAAATAATCAAGTGGATCTTGTACTCATGCTGGTATAAAAACACTGAAGAGATACAGACTGAGGAGGAGAGAAAGAGCAAGAGACGTGGGCAAAGCTATACAAGAAACTCTACATGCGACACTTATTGTGTGTGTGCGCGCACACACACTGTGCGGGTTAAAGTAAATTGTGATTCTGTATTGGCACAGACCCAGCTAACAATTGTAGGTTGTACAAATGTTTCTTTAACGTTTCTATTAGTAACAAAAATGTTAAAAATGTTATTTTGAAAGTTTTAAGAACTTTTAAAACATCCAGTTTTAGACACTGTATTAACAATATTGCTTGGTCATAAGAACGTTATTCAAACATTTGTCAAACAATTCTGTAACGTTTTAAATCATTCCACTAAATATTAAAGAATAATGTTTTAGACAAGACATAACACTAAAAACTATTCTACTTGCATTACTGTAAGAACTTTTTGATAACTAAGAGATTCCAGAGAACGTAAGCCAGCATTCTGAGAATGTTCTCTGTTAGCTGGGAACACAGCATTACAGTACGGTACAAAAATCCTTGTTACCATGGAAGCACACAACAAAATCCTGAAATTACCCAGCAACAACAAAATCAACATTGTCATTGTGTCCCAGATCTTGAACTTTCCACACAAACGTAACTATAACATGCTGTAGTTTCCCTCCGATTTGCTTCTCGCTAGCACGACGCATCACAACAACTTTCCGAGCAACTGGCCGTGTAACAAACTTAAGATTCGTTCCCTTCGTCGCCGCTCGCTCACTAATCACTGCCACCAATCATGGCTTCCGTCATTCCTAGAGAGGATTACAAGATGTTGTCAATCATTAATCGCTCTCAATCAGGCGAGATTTCCACAAGGAGAAATCACTTCCTGTCGCGCCCCCCCCGCATCAGCCTTCCCTCTTGCTCATTGCTTCCAAATGTTATCTGTAATTACCATTTGCTCTGCAAATTAGCTCAAATCAGATCATGCTTCTTAATTAAAGTGACATTTCAGCAGTGGAGGGGGTCCACATGTGGCTGCGCTAACATGCTAATGAACCACGCTAACATGCTAAATGATAAGTGACCTCCAGCCCTCAACCACCAGATCTTCCCTCGGTCCTGCACGGTACATCGGAGCGGAGACAACAGATTAGTGATAATATCAACCGCCTAAATGCTGAGACTTTATTAAAACAATAACCAAAGTTCACAAAACTTGAGTTTTCTGGTAAACATTCTATTGCAACTTCAAATTATCAGACATATGCGGCTCTGAATCAGATGTAAGGACAGAGCGCAAGACAGATTGCAAGCATATGGTCTCGTCCAACGCATATTTTTATCTTTCTTTGTTAGCTGTGGTCTTTAATTTGGAGTTGACCAGGCTTGAGGCGTGTAAATAAAGAGTTCAGGTGATGGCAAGATGGCCTGAATATTAAACAGCGCAACAGGAATAACAGTTCATGGAGATTTTCACTCCCTTGAACCCCAATAGTGGGTTGGGTCAAGTCTCTAGTTATGACATCCAGTAAACTGGGCCCTCAGGGGCCGTACGGGACACTCAATAAATCTCAAACACATACACATTTATAAATCTCACAGCCTTCAGAAACTCATTCTACACAAGCCACCTGAATAATAAATGGAATACCCATAATGCACCTCTTTTACACAGGCACGCTCAACAAGAACTAGGGTCCGTTTTTACTACATAAAAATGTTAAACAGATCACAAGGTACCGTCCAAAACGCCACATCCCCAAAATAACCAAATCACAAAAATTATGAACATAAATCTAAATTAACCATAAAAGTATATATACATAAATGACACCTACTAATGCATTGATAAATGACAGATTTTTAAAAAGAGAAAAAAATTGAGACACAAATATTATGACTCAAAGAAAACAATCTGGCACACAGCAGCCTGCCAGCCGTGGGTCTTTGCTTCACAAACATTAAACCACACACCCTCTCGTCCAGTCATCTACAGCCAGTAAGATTTAGGCCCCTGATTATATATTCATACAGATGAATCAATAAGACTTGCAGCACAACTGGAAGACTGAGGGAATTACAATGAGCCCACGTCAATAGACTACAGCTTTACATTTCATTAGGGCCAGACCCACACTTTAGCACTAAATGAATAGCGATAAAACAGCGCTGTCGGCACCAATACACACCCGGGCCTGAGAGCCTGTCACGTCCAGCTCGCCTCATGAGGGCACAGACACAGCTTAGCCAAGACTCTGTCAGAAAACCAGGCTGGCATGAGTTGAGACAGGAGATTTTAGAGTGGAAACTGTACATCAATGTTTAGTGTTAAAACATGACAAAAGTTTTTAATACTTGTATATACAGTTAATACTGTATATATAGAGCTATATACAAGTATATACTTATATATATATATATAGTACATTCTGTAGCAGTACAAGGGTGTAAGGGTGCTAAAGTCACCATGAAACTGAGGTTGAGAAGGTTATTTCTCAATGATGACACGCATCTGACTGAAACGGCTTCTGGAATGAGGAAAAAAGTGTAGCACACAAATTGATTTTGTTGGTTGGATCGTTGGGGAGACAGAAACTGCCTGGTCATTGGACAGTCAATATAGCTCCGCCCACACGGAGAGACATCATCGATTGATGTCATTTTGGGAAAGGGGGAGGTTAATGTTTTTGATTAAAAATTACAATAGGGTCCGTATATAATATTGAATTTTAATTTCATGGTGACTTTATTGTAGTTCCGCTGGGAGCTAGAGCATGGAGCTAGCCACGCACACATCATGGGTTCAATTTCCAGAGAATACAAACACTGTAACATTTTTTTTAAATTGCATTGGATGGAAATGAAGGCCCAACGCATAAAGATTTCGTTTATTTAGCACTAAACAACAGGAAAGTGTCTCATTTACCTTGACACACTTGAATATTCCAACTGCACGTCTGACTGTGTCTACGTACACACACCTTCTAGAGTTCACCTTATTAGGAACCTAGACACACACACTCTATTTGCACACGGACCATTGATTTCTGTCTAATGACATAGGCAGCGCTGTCCGGATCAGGGCCACTACAGGAAGAGAGAGGCGGGGGAGAAATGTGATTCTGATCATGAGATAACACCCGACATCCGCCGATCCCCCCTCACCACACCACCCACCCACCCTGCAGTCAACCTATGTGGTTTAGACATCAGCCAGGGGTCAAATACAAGGACTGAGACAGGATTACTGCATACTTCAGCACTAACATGTGTGAGTATTCTGTAGATAGTGTGTGTGTGTGTGTTACCATATATCAGGGACAAATCTGTACCCAAAAGTCAGCAAAACCTCCTTTTGGGGATGTCCTTATTTGTAAAAATGCTATAAAATATAGTAAACAAAGTTTTTAGTTTAAAAAAATGTCTTTAAAGGTTTTCTGTTAGAGTTGGTGTGTGGGTTAGGTTACATTTTTAAAAACTAGCTGTGTACACAAGCAATAGAAGTCTATGGAATGTCCCCTTTTATATAGGTAAGTAAACGTGTGTGTGTGTGTGTGTGATATTCAAATTCTTCTGAACAAATGTATCTGACTCTAAATACTCTCACTCTATTATATACCGTGGTACTGCATAACTGCCATTTAATGCGCCATGGTATTTAAACCGTACTGTATATCACTTCAAAGAAGCACAACAGACTCTCCAAAACCACCAATACCACCTTCATTGTCCTCCGCGTACAACCGCAATGATTTAACTGAACGCATTCAAAGTTGCAGAAACATGCAACTCACCTTCTTCATCCTTCCGCTACGGGTGCCGGTGAAGGCCACGGTGTGCCCGCGGTAGTCGTACGCCGCCACGGACGTCATTCCGTCGTCTTTATCCAGAAACAGAGGAATCCCCTCAATGGTGGTGGTGCCCCCTAGAGGCTGATTGAAGTCCTGGCCGCAAAAGTTGTCATCGATCTGCAGCGGCTGTAAAAGATTAGAAAACGGCAGTTAGCGAGTGGGCAGTTAGCGAGCAGAAGAGTCACCCTGCAGCAGCAGCGTGACATTTTCCCTCGCCTTAATCTCCTGCAATACCAATCCATTCGTCATTATTCCTCCGGGTCATTAGAGGCCATATTCTGTATTTTCTGTGCTAATGAATCAGCCTGAGGCCCACACTCGTATGGATATACGGCAGGCTGAGTCCCTGAGCTTGCACTGGTAAGGGAGCGGTCTGAAAATACAGAGGACCTGAGGGAGAATCGTTCTCGGTTCTTTGCACGAAAATGCTGCTAACGTAAACGCGGCCAACGCCAAATGTCGCACGGGCGCACACACAATGCCTCACGATTCAGAAGACATTCACAATCACTCACACACACACACACACACAATCTCTAATCGTCCCACACAAAGACAACCACACAATGCACGAAGAGTCCCAGGAGACGTCCTCCCCGCTCTGGCCAACAGACTGGACTCATTAGCAGAGACAAAAGTGGCCGTGACCCCCAACCGCCCCACATTGCTGCCCAATGGTGCCCCTCATTCTTCACCCAGCGAGGGGCAACACTGCTGCCAAGGATGACCCGATCCAGGCAGCGGGAGGGATATTCAGGCTTGCTAACACAGTAGCCTATCACGGACCAACGCTGTGCCCTACAACGCCAGAGAGCGTGTCCTTCCCCGCACCCCCTGCACCCGGGGGGAGGCCAGGATTTGCGTCTGGAAATAGACCAAGCAGAAGAGGATTGGATAAACGATGGGGAGTGCAACAGCGTCCCTAAGGTTAAAGACCGTCTGGGTTACACCGGCCATCATGCAGCAGTACTGCGGTACTGTAATTACAGTAGGCATGCGTTTGAGCACTAGCTTTGCTTAGGTTGCAGGGATAATCTTTAGGGAGCAAATGTTGGTTGCAAACGGTTTTCCGTTATTGCCACGAGGCGTTATTTTCAGTTAGATGAGGTAACATTATCTATGTTGGCAGAGTTAATGACGCTGGTAATGGCGGTAAATGTAAGCCAACCAATGATGCTGGAAATACCACTTACACTAGCAAAGCTTGAAAAGTGCTGGCAAAGACAAGGTCGTGGGGACAAACTACGGCTAATGGTGTGCGCAGAATGAATGAATCCAACCTGGATAACAGCAGTGCCCCAGTACACACATTTATACAGCGCTGGGGGAAATGTTGCACGTGTACACGGGTATACCAGCTAACAGGGAATGTTCTCCAAATGTTGGCTAATGTTCTGTGAAGGTTATCATAAACATTCTTCCTGTAACGTTAGTAGAATGTATATTATATTATGTTAAAGAAATGATGTAAACATTAATAATATACTAAAACATTATTAAGGTATTAGTGGCCTGTTTTGAAAATGTTAAAGCATTAAAAAGTTTGAACAACGTTATTTTATTCAAGCGATAAGTTAACACAACATCTAAAAAACTGGACGTTCTGAATGTTCCTAGAACTTTCCAAATATCATTTTTAACATTTTAGTTGTTTATTGGAAACATCAGGCAAACGTTCCTACGACCTAAAATTGTGAGCTGAGGTAACAGTAAACAAAAACATTTAAACAAATAAAACTTGATGATGCTAAAAGACTAGAATGTTCTCCTCCTATCTCCTGTTTTACGACCCATTGCAGAACGACAGAAATAACAGGTCAGCCATCCCTGCCCAGTGACCGCAACCAGAAATGATGCATAACTATCAGCGGGTTTTTTTCTTTTTTTGGCCACGTTAACTGAATTAGCAGACTCATTTTGGTGCAAAAAATGAGAGGGAAGACGCAAATAAGACTCAATGAGGCTGTGAGGTTGATTGGCTACACGAGGGAGGAAATTATCCAAATGTTTTCCGTAGGAGTGGAAGGGAGGAGAATCTACGAAGGGTGTCTTGACCCGAGAAGGAATCTCATCTCTGCCCCCCACTAGCCCCTAGATTTGGAGAAGGGCGTTGAGTGACACCGACATGTTAACAAGTTTTTAAGACAGGCACCGTGCCACCACAGCTTCTCGGCCGAACTGCGACTGTCATCTTCAATATCCGCGGAATGTGAGGGGGACGACAGCTCAGATGGAAGAGGTTGAAAACGCCTCTGACAGGCTGGACGGGAAGGAGATGCCTCAGAATCCAGTTCTGCCAGAGAGAATAAACTTCAAAATGAATTAGAACAAGGAGGCTCTTGTGGAACTACATCAGCTGATAAAAATAAGCACCGCTTATACAGAGCTGAGCCATCTCAGAACACTGGCTAATGTTCTTGAAAAGTTGTCTTAAAATGATCAAGAAACAATCGTGCAGTAAAGTTTCATTCAGAACTTTTCGTTTAATTTTATATATCATGTATAAAAAAACGCTATTCTTAAATTGTCTGCGGAATGTTTTAAAAAAGTTACAGAATTAAGTTTAAATAATGTTCTGATAACCAAGTGCGATTTGAACTTTCCTAGAAATTTCAAAATAATATTTTTGGTTTGTTGTGTGACATTTTTACCATTTTTGTCGACATAAAATTGTTTGCTGGGATTACCCATAATTCTGTGCAATACCTTGTTGATTCTTTGCAGATAACTAGATATACCATTTAATGTGTCCTAAATTTATGTGACCAGGAGTGTGTCCGATGTTACCTCACCTCCACTCACACACACACACACACACACACACACACAAACACACCTATGGGAGTAGCCGTAATTCCTTGTGTCTTATCGTTACACTATCTGATCAATATCACAGTGGACACTATCCACCTGTCTCCTCTATCACTCCATCTTTCACTTTTTCCTGCCTCTCTCTATCCATCCAATGATAGCCTTGGGAATCGATAAGGGAGGCAGGAATGACAGAGCAGGATGTGATAGACATAGACAGGTCTCAAGGGGTTAATTAAGCACTATGTCTTAGGGACACAACAGGCCTAATCCAGAGAGACATGGAACTGACAGGCAAGGAATTATGGGAGAACATAAACAGGAGAATGGCCCAAAATAGCAACAACATGTATAAACTAGATAGCGCCAATACTGGATGCTGATTGGTCAATTTAGCATTACAGTCATGCTGTAAAATACAGTATAGTGACAGGTGTTGAACAAAATGTCTTGTCACCTGCTCTGTATATTCACATCTTTATACCTACCTGCTAACAAATTTACGTTGTAAGAACATTTCCCTAATGTTTCCATTAAGTAACAAAAACATGAAAAAATATTTTAAATGTTCTAAAACCGTTCAAAACATCAATTTTTTTAGACACTATTAACTTTAATACTTGGTTATCTGAACGTTATATAAACACTTTGTTAAAAACTTCCACTAATAATTTAAGAATAACATTGATTAATTGATTAATATATATTATGTTAAATAAAGTTCTACTAATGTTACCACAAGAATGTTTTTGATATTTTTTAGGGAACTTTTAAAGAACATATTGAGAGCGTTCCCTATTAAGCAGGCTGCTGTTTAAGACTTACCACTGTTATGTACGGCTGTTACAAACTGTTGGTGTGTTCTCACTCATTTTTAACAAACCTTAATATGAATCATATTTGCATGTGCACACACAACAACACATGGCGGACAGCAACTGCATCCATGTAACTGTATCTAAATTGGAATCTAGATTCTTCAGAATTTTACTGGGTTTGGTATCTACTGGAATATCCGTATCGATTTCTCCCCACCCCAAGTGCATATTTGTCCTCAAATGTGTTTGTGTTGATGTGTGTGTGCATTTGTGTGCTTTGTCCTTAAATGTGTTTGTAGATTATGGAACACATAAATGAAGATAAAGAGAGGCTGCCAAAATCTTTGGATGCACGGTCTAAGAGAGAGAGAGAGCGAGAGAGTCAGAGAGAGAGAGAGAGATGAGTGGAGCATTGGCAGGCTGCCAGCCTCCTGTTTTGATTGGTGACGGTAGAAATAGTGTGGTTCAATCGTTTGGCCTTTGTTTCTTCCAAACAGCCAATGGAAGCGCTCTAATTGGGTCTTAATGGTACAAGCACTAAAGCAAGCCAGGATTTAGGCGTTCCATGCTTCTCGCACGTTCTCTCTGGAATTAACGGCATTAGACAGGAGAACATCGTAGAGTCCCAAAGCATATGAAGCTTATCTAAAAATACACGTCATATTAGCGTGGTCATCATGACCCATCGTTCAGCTTTATGTGCCGTTTATAAAGCTGACTCCTCTGAGCAATCCTACTGACCACCCTTCATTAAAAACTCAGCTAACAATTTTAGGTTTCCCTAACGTTTCCATTAAGTAACAAAAACATTAGAAGTTCTATCTAGAAAGTTCTACGGAATGTCCAAAACATCCAGTTTTTGCAGATGTTGTATTATCGTTATTGCTCGGTTAGAATGCTATTCAAACCTTTTAAATTTTGTAGCATCTTAAAACGTTAGTTTTATATTAAAACTAGCGATACAAAATGCAAACGGCAGTGGTGGCCTACTGGTTAGTGAGTCAGGCTTTGTATTAAGAAGGTTGCTGGTACGAGCTGGTGGGTAGTAACTGATGTGCCCTTGAGCAAGGCACCTACCCCACGGTTGCTCCCTAGGCGCAGTAGTGTGTTGGCCACGGCTCACCAGTGATGGGTTAAATGCAGAGGTCACATTTTGGGTTTGGGTGTGGCGATAACATTTAGGGAAAGTTAGTCAATGTTCTGAGAACGTTCCCTTTAGTAGAAGTTTATTTAGATTTACGAATCCGTTATTTGATACCACAACCGGTGGAGCATAGCGCCTGCATCGCTGAGGGAAATAAGTTTCTGCAATATGCTAAGCATTGTTCTGCCAAACTCTCAGACATTCTCATAATGCTGCTTTGAAGATTATAGTTAGGCAACGTGCAGAGAACACATTGTTATTGTGGGAATCCAAATAAATGCAACATATGCGCCTCGCATGTAAATCTCACAAGAGTTTTGCGGATAAAGGGTTTTGGAAATGTTCTGGAATGCTAACATTCCACTCAAAATATTAGCAGGACAGGCTAAGTTGGGCTGTAAGAGGTTAGCACACAGAGGGGCCTCAAGGACCCAAATGGCCAGCACTCTGTGTGCTGCAGGGGCCTATGACGACAAACACCTGTTTATACAGACGGACGTGTAATCAAACATTCTCAATCGCATAAACTCCCATAATAGCCTCATACATTCACCTGCAATGTCTCGCGTGTGTTGATCTTTAAGTCTGGATCTGTTATTCAGGTGGTGTCGCTTGTGGCGTGACTGTAAGTCAGAGCGATATATCAGTCTACACTTTCACCTTTTATTACCCCTGGACTCTCCCTCCCGGTCTCAGTTCCTCTCGCTCGCCCACTCCATCCACTCCTCTGGCACTCAAACGACACTCGCGCTCTTTATTGTTTGGCTTTATAACATCTTGCATGAGACTCGGTCGTGGAGAGAGCGCAGGTGTTCACCGCATGGAGGCGATGGAAAATATCAGCGGAAATCATAGCAGAAATGTGCACCACTGATCTGGGATGACTTTAAATGGTGGGGTAGACTGGGTATAGAGTGAGATACCCCTCACTAAGCTGATCTGAAAACAGCAATTTATGGGAAAGGTTATACAATGAGTTAAGAGAGAGAGAGAGAGAGAATAAGTGTCATTGAACGGCCTTGTGGAGTCTCACATAAAAAGACTACAGAACTTATTCTGGCCAAGAACCGCCCACATAGACAAGAACCGCCCACACAGATTTAGACCAATCAAGCGTCGCGCTACACCAGTTCAGCTACAAGGACGCCAGTTCAGCTACGAAGACCTTATACTAAAAAACAAGCAGATATCAGCAAATTTAGTAACTAGCTCTTTAACAGAAACACAATGTTTTATTTTATAAAGCTGCAGCTGAAGCTGAAGTCGCAAATACAGAATTCTGAGCTGTGAACATGCTAATGTGTAACGTGGGCTTCTACTGGGGTGTGTGCGTGTGTCATTTAACTAACAGCAGGCTAAAGCTGTGAGACAGATGTTTATATCCCCTTTTCACTGACCTGACACTGCACACGCACCCTACACACTGCCTGTACACACACACACATTCCTCAGACCAGTGTCACACAGCGCAATAACGTTTCCAAGCAGTGCATACAAGCGTGATTATGTGACTGCCCATGAACTGTTCTCAGCCTCATGGCATCTGGCACAGAACACACACACACAAACCCTCCATGCTTCTCTCTCTGTTTTTCTGTGCTGGTCACACACTTAGGAGAATGAAGCGCTCAAGTTTAAAAAGATGCAAAAGTGCTAAAGGTACCGAAAGATCCTAAAAAAAGGGGAAAATAATATGATTATTTCATGTATTTTGTGAGATACGCACAGTTCGTTCTTACATGTACAAATTGAACAACATTTCCTATTCTCTGCTGATCTGAGAACAGTATTCTTCCTGAGGTTCACATTAGGTAAATGGAACAACCAGTTTGGCAAGGAATCCCCAACTCTGCTGTAAGAACGTTTCCCTAATGTTTCCATTGAGTAACAAAATGTTAAAAGTTCTTGGAACTAGGAGTTCTAGGAATCATTTTTTAGACATTATATTAACATTATTGCTTGGTTATAGGAACCTTATTTAAACTTTTAAAAAATTCTGTAATGTTTTTAAAATGTTTCACTAACAATTTAAGAGTAATGTTTTTGATATATAAAAAACATTCCACTATCATTACAGCAAGATAACTTTAAGAGAACCTAGAAAATTAGCCAACGTTCTGAGAATGTTTCCTGTTAGCTGGGCTGTACAGTCAACATGATTTGCATCCTTGCTCTGCAGATCACACGTATGTTTGGCATGCCGATATGTCAGTGCTTTCAAAAAGCCTCTATTGAAAGCAGCTGCTCCTATTCTTAATGCGCTGGTAGGAAATGCAATTTAGGCCAATTTCTCAACATTACTGACCCACTTCCTGCCTGATCGCTTCCCCTTAAGACTCCAGTGAACCTGAACGTGTCCCGAAAAGCACATGGGTTCACACACTGAGGGTGAGAGAGCGAGTTTGGGTGAACGTTTATGTATGTGTGTATGCATTTATATGTAAAAACTTCCCAACATAAAAATCTGCTGTGTAACAATAGATTGTGTGAACAAGTTACAAGTTACAAGTGGAGTTTATTGTCATTTCAAGGCAGTCTATATCCTACCATTAGTTACTCTGAATAGTGTTGAGTATGATTTACTTAAGTACCAACTGTAATACACTTATAATGCGAGAATACACTTGCATCATTTCCAAACTGTTGCAATGGAAATGATTTAAATTTAAATCTACATTGGTTAGTTTCATAGGTCTATACGCACATACACAAACATTGTTCCGGCCCCAGTGTGTATCTGTTTGTTTGAGGTTTGGTTAAAGAATTAAAAAGCAAAAAAGAAATACAAATAAGCATCTACAAAACAATAATTTTGTGTACAGTGAAAAGCATATGCTAATTAAATGTTTTGTAGCTTGTGCTAATTTTTCTGGGTTAAATCAGAAACTGTCACATAGTGTAACTTAACATACCTTAAAACTTCATTGTTCATATACATAAAACTCACTACAGACTCAATACAATACTGTCTGAGGTCCTGAAATTAAATCCTAAAAATTGGGTTAACCCAATAACAACACGGTCTAGATTAAGCACGTTCTGAGTCATAACAAATGCGTGTTTGTGTATCTGACTTTGCATTGGACCGCTTAGCAGTCTGATCTATAAGCCCATGAAGCTGATCTGAGGCTTTTAACATTGTTGTTGCAGCAAAAGCATCAGATTATAATCTCCATAATCTAAAAGTAAGCATCCCATAAACACTAATCCAATTACAGCTCAGATTCAGCCCGTCTCCCCAGAGCGGTGCGCTTGCGAAACCACATTTCCTGCTGAAAAATGACGGTGTTCAAGAGCTTCTGTTAGGTTACATTCTCATACAGCAAGAGGGTAATGAGATCTAAAATACATCTCTGTCGTGTCCGTGCTTGAGTGCGTGAGCAAGCAATGAGCGATTTCATTAGCTCCATTCACCAGCTCTGTGGAAGCCATTGGAGGTCCTGCTGAGTCCACTCTCAACAACGAGGCTATAACCATAACGTAACGTTGAGAGAATATGGGTCAGCAGTTTGGGCCCACTCAGTGAGTGAGACTGGAAAAGCTGCTCCAAGACTCAGCATGGGGCACCTACAAGCCTCCAAGAGACGAACTGCATGAGGGTTTCAAGAGCCCCTCGCTAAAGAACCCTGATCAGGCTAACATAATGTTCAGCATGCTGTTGAACTGCCTAATGCCAATAATATGTACTGTATACATACGTGTGTGTTCCTGTAGCTCAATGGGTGTTCTTGTAACTCAACTGGTAGAGCATCGCGTTAGCAACATGAAGGTTTTGGGTTTGATCCCCAGGGAACACACATACCTTGAATGCACTGTAAGTCGCTTTGGATAAAAGCTGCCAAATACATAAAAAGACCGACTCAAGCTGGTAAACTAGCATTTCTTTGGGGGGAAAACTGAAACAACAAGCAATCAGTTCGGTATGAGTCATGGAAAATATCAATGAAATCAAACAGCATCTACAGGCTCATTTGCTAAATGTACTGTATCATGGTTATCACCAAATATCTCCCAGGAGCAGCATGAGGGTTTTAAACGAACGAAAAGCACATGAAACTTGACTTGCAAGCATTGTCTATTCAAATACACCGTCGTCAAAACCTTTAGCGAGCATAAACATCGCCATCATAAAGTAAACCGTC
>JAZGTJ010001291.1:0-60297 GCA_036877575.1 Botia almorhae | reverse complement strand
ACAGAACCGTTGAGTGAAGCGGTTGTAGCTGTGCTTTATCGTGAATAAAACACAGCTGCTGACCAATCAGAATTGAGGAATGGAACTAACCGTTTTATAATTGTTAATATACAAGATTGTAGATAAGTATTTCAGAGACATTTCACAATCCAAAAAGTGAAGGTTATTTAAGTCATCTATATTTTCTATGTTCTCATTTATGGTATTAAATAACAACAAACTAAAAACTCTGAAAAAATTTCAAAAACAAACATTTATAATACATGCATTCATAAATTAACTGAATGTAACTGAATTAACTGAATTTTATTGGCAATCGAATATGTAAATGATTTTATTATTTTACTTTAGGATAATTTGTGCCAGATAAATTAACCTATTGCTGTGATTGCAGAAACAAGTAATAAAATCTAATAAATAGTTTAAAAATCTCCCCCTGAATTGCTTTAAACCTTGCAGTTTAACTAACTACTTTTTCAAAAAGACAGTTTGACTGTACTTCTGAAGTACTTTCTTTCATAGTAACTTGTATCTTGAAACGCTACAGTTTCTTCCCCAACGCTGATATTTAGAGAGAAGCGCCCACAACATACACACACACAACGCTTGCCACCTGTTCACATTCTCATGCAGTAGAGAACTTGTATATGACCACATGGCATGTGCTTTAAGACGATCTGAATTCCTTTAGCATGTTGTATGCAGCATGCAGTTTAAAAATAACCCAGAGCAGTGTGCGGAAAAGCCAGTTTAGACAAAGTCCTTGACAAGAAGGTTTGAAGCTCCAGAGACAGAGATGAAGTTAAGCAGGCTTGCCAGAGAGAGGTGGCACACAGCCCCTACCGTGAAGCCATAAGTCTGCTGTTCTTCACGGTCTACAGGCCTCAGAAGTGTCAGGTAGCGTGAGATCCCGCTGGGCGTCACAGAGAAGATGCTGTTGTAGTTGTCCAGAGAGATGTGCACCATGGGATCTTTTGTCTGCAGTGGAAATAAATCAAGGTAAGCTCCGCGTGTCAGGAGGCAAAGGCATCAGAACATACAGTGTTCAGGAAATACTAGCATGCAGATTCCTTAAATAAAAAAAAACATTCAGGGACGAATTCACTAAAACAAAAGTTGTGCCACTTCAATCTTATTCGTTAATCACCAGCAGCCATCCAGTGTCACTGTCAATCTTTTCAAACACGTCTGCTTTTATATAAATAAGTCTTATTATAGCTTGTGCCTCATTTTTAAAAGCAGGTATTATTAAATCGTGCAATTAATGCTGCACAATAAATTTCCCTAAAAACTAGTAAACAGACTTGTAGCCGCTGACGTTACATTAAGTCAAGCACAATTTTTAGCATTATAAAGAGCTAACATGGTTGTCTGTATCACAGTGGTGAAGTATTAATGTACAGTATCAGTACAGGATGAACAATCAAAATATACATAGAACCGGCCTGTGAAAATTTCGTTCAAACTGAGCTCTGCACATTGTGTTACTTTTTTGGTCGTGTTGGTGTCATTATCTAATTTGTATATTGTTTTTAAGGGGGCACAATTCATTCTTAGTGAATTTTTCCCTCAAAATTTAAGAACTAAGAAAAGCTGTTATTTGTGTACTCTTGAGAAACAGTATAACACACAACATAAAAGAATCAGAAAACAAGTGATAGAAAGGTAATTAATTTCTAATAGGCATCACAAAAGCTAAAATTACCAAGTTGTGACGTCTAAGACATTGATCTTAACAGTAATAAAATATCCCAAGTAAATAAGTAAGAAGCATTAATATCTAAAGTCTTTATACAAGGGAAACAGTTTCCAAGACTCAACTAGCATTTAAAAATGCACTTTCATGCCCACACAAAGTTCTAATGAGGTAATAAAAAAAGGATCTGCACTGAGATAGAACTTAGCTAATGATCCTAATAACATGCTAACATTATTTCATGAGTGTCCCTTGATAAATCATTAAAGATATAACCTGACTGTTTGATGTATCCCAACACTCTCATTCATTTCATTTTGATAAATTTGGTTTGTTTATTCTTGGCATTTATTTCATTTTACTGCTAGATCACACAAAACCACAATTGCCACATTTTGGTTTAAAGGGTTGTTTAAAAAAATACATGTAAAAAAGCAGTTAATATAATTATTAATTTGTCCTTCTAAAGGGGATTATCAGCATTAGTTGAGGGTTACGCAGGTTCTTTAATGGTCTTTGCTGAAAAGACAAAATCTGTCAGAATCTGTTTTGCACCTTGTTGGTGCAAAGTATCAGCAGTGTGATTTAAACATATCCTGCCTCATACAGAACATTTTTTCTGTTTACAATCACCTCTATTAAGTCAGATGATTATATATACACTCTTAAAAGAAAGCTTTTGAAAAGGTTTTTCACAGCAGTGTCATAGAAGAACCATTTTTGGTTCCCTGAAGAACCATGTCTTTCTTATCTCTCTTTAGTCTAAAGAACCTTTTCTACAAAGAGTCTTCTGTGAAATAGAAAGGTTCTACTGATGTTAAAGGTTCTTAATGGAGCCAAAAAATATTTTTCTATGGCATCATGAAGCACCTTTTCGAAGAATATATATACATTTACATAAATGTTATGGAGAATAATCAAGGCTAGTCATATCGGAAAGTTGTCCAAGGGAAATATCTCAAAAATTAATGTTTGGGGCAGAATTATCTCACAGGACCAACCAGTGATAACTGCTTGAAAATATTATCCCTAAAATAATTCAGTTTGGTGATGCAGAAATTCCAGACTATTAACACACGTGTTTGCAACTCCAACAACAAATTGCCATTGTGCTTGTTTGTTCCTTTAAAATGACCAAATTATTAATGAGATCTGTTAGATCCACTGCCTGTTAGTCCAAAATATAAATGGAAATCAATGAACAAGTTACAGTGAAGTAATCATGCAGTGCATTAAGCTAATTGAATGGTATAAAAAACAAACAGCACAGCCGAATGAGAAACAGAGAGAAAGAGATGAGTGCTTCTCATTCTGATCTCACACTGATACGTACAGCCACATCACTAGCCTTCAGCTTTATGTGGGGACAAAACACACAAAACATATGTGAACTTTGTTTTCTTTTTCCATTTTTTGCACAGATAATTTCACTGACATAGTGAAAACATCTCTGAAGCCCCCCAAAATAAAACGCTACTCCCATACAAGATCATTGTGTGCAATAATTTTTGAGGCTGTACAATAGCTTTGTGTGACATACAAATATGTTATGTGGCAGACGCTTTTATCCAAAGCAACTTACATTGCATTATACTACACATCAATCACTATACATTGAGTATGTGCAATCCCTGGGATCGAACCCATGACCTTGGCGTTGTTAACGCCATGCTCTAACCACTGAGCTACAGGAAAGCCTTTGATGACTTTGTAATAAGTTAAATGGTGTTTGTTTCTCTTATGTCAGTGACATTCTCTCTCCCTTGTCTTCTGTGTTCTGAAAAGGGGGAGAAAAATCCAGAACACCACTTTGTAATGACATGAGGGTGAGTACATAATGACAGAGTTTTCATTTGGGATGAACTGTTACTTTAAGTGCTTATCTTTGCCTTTGCAATCAATAAAGTAGACGTAATTAAAAACACTGAACACTCAGGGGAGAATCAGCTCAGCAAAAGCACCTCCCCAACACTTTAAGTGCCTGTATCTCCAATGCTGTTTTCAATTTTAATTTGCTTTCTTAAATGCCCCATAGAGCAGGAGCTTTGCTAACTTCAGAGGAACATTTCCATAAACAGACATCTCTTAGATTATGAGAGTGACACTGACAGTTCGAGCACAGACTTTGGGTTCTTACCTCCTCAACATCATTGTCCAGGGCGATAATCACGAGGGGGGTGGACAGATTGGCACTGCTGGAGATAGTTGTGCCCGGTGGAGCAGATTCTGAGATGAATCCTTGATAAGCAGCCGCCTGGAAATAAGGAGCCTGATTGTTCTCATCAAGCACCTCGATGTGGAGATTGGCGAATGCAGGGAGAGGGTGTCCATTGTCCTGCTCAGCCTACAGAAAATCACAACGCCACTGGATGACCAGCCCAACATTGAAAATCCTAGACTAAGACACTGCAGTTTAAACGTATTACTTCTTTGGATTATGGCTGCTGCACATATAAGAATTACAACAGATAATCCTCTATGGGAATACAAGGGATTAACACTATCTGCAGACTTGCCCCTCTAAATTAAATAAAGAGCATAGCTGATTAATTTAGGGCATTCCCAAACGTCATACTTTCCACACTTGGCGTATGTCCAAGGGCTTCAGGCCCCTGAATTTTTTGTGTTGTGATTATTGTACGACCTTACCTGTGGCATTCTTTAAAAAAAGACATTCGGCTGTATTAAACTAAAGTAAAAGCTTTATTTCTAAAATCCTGAACAAGGTCTCTTGATTTAAATGTCATGAATTGATTTGGGAATTTTTAAATTGCATGGTTCATGGCCCCCATTTAAAGCTGAAGTGTGTCATTTTTTGGTGTTAAAATATCTTTCTCTAGCGGAGCTTAATATGCAGAGACAACTAAAAGCCATCTGCAGGCTGATTTCTCTAACGTGTAAACTCTTCAAATTGTTGCTGTTTGCTTGAGCAGTCTGACAGGCTTGACATGCATTAGCTCAAATCAGTAGTATGACTTGATCTATTTTTTTAAATGATCATTATATCTGTTTGTGATGCTATTGGTACAGAAATGACACACTTGAGCTTTAAGACACTCATTCAAAATCAATTAAAAAAGTTTCACAATAGCCAAATGCTGTTGCAGAGATGAAGCCAGGTGGAAGGTTTCAATACAGGTTTATAAAGACATTTGTTTCTTTGCTTCTGAATGACATAAACCTATGAATCATTAAATTAAAATCTACACTATGAATCTCTTTACATCCTGAGAGCGATCACTTTGTTAAGTGGTCTAAATATTTATATTAGTATCTTTTGTGCAAGGTACAAGACCTTGAAATGTTCATTCATTCATTGCATTCAGTCTGAATGATTATGACATGCTGTTTTAATATCACAGTCAATAACACCTGACAGAACTGTAAACACAAATGAATAAACAGCATATAGCGGAAAAAATAACATACATTGCCCTTCATACATTGCCAACAACTGAGAAATATGAAGCTTGTTGCATCAAGTGAACCCACACAGACATTTCCTTTGAAATGCTGGAAAACAATTTAATAAATGCTGAAAGAACAAATGTTAAATAATATTTGGTGGCCTGATCCATACTGGTTCACAGAGAGGCTTTATTAAAAGATCATTAAAACTACTGATGATATTTTGTTGTAATCTGACCTCACCGCCGGACCTGAGCTCAGCCCACACTTACATAACAATCAGAAGACCAGATCTGTGCCATTTAACTCATTCCACTGCTTGTGCCGGTGACAATGTTTGGGTTGTGACTTTCCCAGGATTCACCTGCTGCATGAGTGTTATCCTACAATTACAGTGCCTCAAAACACACATAAAATCTGTCACACACGTAGATACAAAAAACAGCTTTTTCTCAGAACTTTCACTTTTGCACTTTTCACCGTTTTTGCAATTACTCATGATCACACAGTTCAACACAAAATCAGTGCCCTCAAGAAAACTGAGCAGATTCCAACAGAACTGAAACATATATAATTCTCACAGACTGTTCTTGTGTGATAGTGTATGAGCATTATTTCAGCCACCAATCAGAGGCACTTTCAGGTCCACGCACATTTTACCATCCATTCAACAGATTCTTCCCAAAAACCAACAAAAAATGGAACAAAATCTGATCTGGGCCTGATTTTAACTCAGTGCTGTCAAGATGATTTTCAGTGGATGTCTGAAGTCAGTTTCTCTTAAAGTCACAGGTGCCCTAGCAGAGTAACCACAGGAAGTTCATCAAATATGGACATGATCCACAGACATCTGACAGTCAGGAACTATCCAAACCCTTTTTGAGGCCACTGTATAACTGAAATATTACGGATGTGTGTAGACTGAGAAAATGGGGATTCTTGTTGTATCCAGGCTCTGTGACTGGATTTTGAGAGGCTGAAGCAGGAAACAAATCTTGACAGACTGACAGAGTGTAGTCTCAATAGAAATGATCTGATCTGTGTCATGCCAGAGGACAGATGTATATTTCCTCAGGAAAAGTAAAGAGTTCCTCTGTGCCTGCTTCTTTGCTTCTGTTTTTAATCTTACTGCTTTGCAAACTGTACCTGTTGAAGTCTGTGATACAGTGTGGACTATATCATATATTTGAGTTTGTATAATAGCAGTGCAACCCAACTAGTTTGTGTGGGAATGTTTAAATGTCAATTGTTTTCTGTTATTTAAAGGTTGTCATAACATTACCTTCTCCAACTTATTGTGGGATCGTTATGCCTTGTAATGCTCCAGTAGTCATTCATGATACATATATAATACACTCCCTGCTCTCATGTGTATTGGAGGAGGCTTTGCATTGCTCTGAAGGAAAGGTGGTATCTTAGCTAGCTAGTCTCTCCAAAATTGCCTACCCTATATTTAAGAAAGTTTCAGTGAAGTGCAACACTTTCAGTGAAAAACGAAGTAGAACACAGCACACTACTCGTATAGTTTAATTGTGCTTTTTTTGTCACAGGATTTACATTGTATAGTAAAAGAACATCAACACTCTTGCATTCCATGGAAATGTAGCATTTTGTCAATTTGTCTTAAATATTTGCATACTAAAAACTCATATTGTTTTACTCTACATCTGACAAACAGCAGACCTATGGCCACTGAAACAGCATCCATGCAGCATGCGTGAAACCATGCAGCCATTTCTCTCCCTGAAGCTCATTGTCCTCTCTTTGATCGGAGAGAAGGAGCTGGGTTCAGCTCTCAGTGGGGGACGCCTGTTTCATCAACATAAACCCATGTCCACCTTCTACTTGCTTGTGTGAGAACTCTGCACAATGCACAATGTTCTTTACAGATCAACAGCCAGAAGCTCCACAGACCAACAAATTCCTCCGATCATAAGCCTACTGAACTCAATCCAGCATTTTCCCATTCTTGCCCCTCGTGGGATGTATCACACATACAAAAAAATCTCAATGACTGTTCTTTGTTGTTGTTATTATCAGGGTTGTATGGAATCAGCGACCTCTCATTTCATAAGGTGGAGTCTGAAGTGGACACACACATACATACACAGGATGTAGAATTGGAATTACAGAAAGAATAATCTAAACCTACAGAACTACTACACAACAGATGAGCTTTCATTGGTCCAACACAACAACAAAATGCTTGTGGCTGCATTCTGATGATTTTTGAGTAAAAAATTGGAGTAAAAATTTGTGTTCTTCCACCATGATTCACAAAATGAAAGATAATTATACTAAATATCATAAAACACAAATTGCAATTGCGCACCCCCTTTGCTACTACAATTCTAAGTCAATTAAAATTCAGCAGGTGAACATTCTTAAATTCTTAAACATTCTCTATTTCTGAAAAGCACAACTCTGGTTCTTATTACCTTGATGACCAGGTCAAAACGCTGGTGCTGTTCCCTGCTGATGGGCTGCAAGAGATGCAACTCAGCTGTGCTGCGATTCAACGAGAAGAACTCCACAAATGACGCAGGTTTCCCTGAAAACACCAGATGCAGGAGATCCATAAGATAAATGACTTCCATTCAAATGTTTGCTATTGAAAATAATAACCCATGGGCCACCAGGATTTTGAAACACACTCAGTAGCAGATTCATTTTCAAAGCTATACTTCAAACAGAGGGCAAGGTAAAATCACTAATGCACTCCCTCTATAAATAGCCACGCATAAGATGGAGTCTTTTGTTGACTGTTAAAAGCATGAGGTTGCTGTCACAGCTTGCACAGCTGTGGTCTGCAATATATTCTGGCAAATCCTATACTGGAGGTAACTGTTCCGCTGGTGCACTTCAGTTCCTGGGCTCAGCTCGGAGGCAGCGTGCTTTGGTGTGCCTGCTGCTCCGTTTGCAGGTTTCATCTAGGAGCCCAGTGGGCGGCCGCACCTCGCCTCAAGCTCAGATGCATTTGACTCCCGCTGAACTCTGCTGTCTCCCCTTGAAAAGCACTGTTTCCTCCACAGCAAGGCCCTGTGTCTCAGCAGTGACTTAATATAGACAACAAAGAGCTGATGGAGACCTACCAATGAGGATGGAGTACAGGATACCCGGGCGGTCTGACGGAGGCTGAATGTTTCTGTCTTGATCCACAGCTTGGATGGGGGGTGTCACATTGACTGGGTTTACTCGACTCTGCAAACAGAGACACAGAGAGGGTTGGTTAGTTATTTAAGCTAAAATTTTTCATTAGCATTTCTGTGTTTTATATATATTAAAACGGCTTTAAAACGAATACATTAATCTGAGATGCAAAGGGCTTAAGATATTAAGACGATATAACGATATTAATTTCTCACAAAATACAATGAAAAGTATTCAAAATTTATATTTTACTTATATCTTTTATATTTTATTTATATCTTATATCAGTTATATAATCTTATTGAGATACAAATTACTTTGCATCTACATAAAAACCCTTTTTTTAAATGTTGTTTCCAAACCCAAAACATCTTAACAGACAATTTTACTTGGTTGTCTGATTTTGTGAGTTCCCAGAAGTATGAATAAATAATGCCATTACTGTCATAGGATTAATGTTTTGCTGCTTGCTGACTTTAAATTTTATGAGAGAACTAAAAACTCTTAATGTACCACGTTGCCTTGATTCTATGTCGACAATTAATTCACTTACAGTGCATGAATGTCACTGCATATGGTAAGTAAAAACACTGTGTATAGGTACCAAAACTCAATATCCTTTGCAATCAATATACTAGCATACAATGTTAGCAGATGTACACATCTTAATTATTGTGTCATTTAAAAAGGGACAAACTTCTGTCGACACAGAAAAGAAAACTTTTCCCCCTCTTTTTTATTTTTTCTGCAGAATAAGACACATGCGTTTCTTTTGCATGGTAGTGTTTCAGTCAGTGCATGTCAGTGCTGTACAACAACTGCATCTGTGCAATGTCACGTCATCTCGATGAGTCTACCACACATGCAAGTTCAGAGAATAGCAGACAGCGAGGAGATCTGAGCTACATCAGAATATCAGTAAACAAAATGACACAGCGTTCACATGTGAGAGGCTGCATTCACAATTCTGTCCACCGGCACGCTTGGCTGAACGTCTGTCTGCAGAAATCAGGACCACAGTTCCTCTCTGCCATTTATGAGCTTTGGAGCCATGTCTAACACGTCTCACGAGCCTGAAGGAGAAGTAAATCTCTCCCCGTCTCGGGAAGAATATCAGCAGTCAGTAAATAAGCTCATCCTTAATTCAAGACGCCTCTGGAAAATGACACTGTTAGAGTGAGTGGCGTGGGACACAGCCTGGTGAATGAGAAGGTTCCAGAAAAACAAGCCAGTAAAGAGCAGGAGCGCCTTAACTCATCTTCAGGACAGATGATCCAGAGGACTGTCCATTTGGGTGGCAGGCTGTTGAAACAGGCACAGACAAGCTAATTGAGAGCTGCAGGGATGACATATTTTTGTTGGCTAAAACTTGGAAAAACTGGAAACAGTTAAGCACTTCTGGTTCTCTTGTCCCAAAGGCAATGGATTTTTTGGTTTTTGGTTAAATGCTTGAAATGAGGTCTGTGCTCAAAACAAGCTTAAGATATTTCACCGTTTTGGTGTTGATAAGTTTAGTGGTAATGATGTTGAAGTTGAGCAGCAATGTTCATTTGTAAAGATTATTTTCATGGACAAAACGTTCATGATAGTATCATATATTTTTGTGTAGATTTTTGTTGACATTTTTTGTGATAATCCAAAAGCCTATGAAATAATCCCATTGTTTTTTTTGTGAGGGAACCCGGTTCGCCTACAAAATATGCCTCAGCTTTCTATCGAGGCTTTAGTGGAAGAGGGTCATGTAAGACATCTGATAAAGACGCCCATTTAAGACATCTTAATGTTAGTAGAAACATGACTAAGCTGAATCTCTCTTTATTTCTAAAATGTCAAGGCAGCATGTCAAAGGACATGCTATCGTTTAAAGACAGTTTAACCAGAAATGAAAATTCTGTCATTCACCTTCATGTTGATTTCAATCTGTATGACTCTTTCTCTTCAGTAAAACAAAAAACAGACATTTTGAAGAAAAGTACAGGTTTTTTTTTATGCAGTTACAACGAATGGGGACTGAAGCTTCAAGCTTCAAAATGATGTAAAAAGACCATTAAAGTATCATAAAACAGTCCTTGTGACTCTTGTGCTATGCACCATATCTTCTGAAGTCAGAGTTTTGAGTGTGTTATTCACTAATAATGAGGCTCAGCTGTTCAGCTGTGCCCTTGATCAGATCACAACTGGATCAGTTCAATTACTGAACAATGTCATTTAGACCAGTTTTCTCAACTGAATCAACCAACTGACTGAAAAACAATCATTTGAACCAGGAACTAGGCTAGACTTTTAGTACGTAAAAATTAAATACTAAACTTAACAACTTAAACCTGGGTCAACCATACGGTATGACTTCAAAAGAATTGAAAAAAATGCTATAGATAGGGTCCTATAGATCACTTCCATGATACGTTTGATATTACCATGGTATTTTGTTATTTTTCATGTTTAAAAGCTTCAGTCTCTATTAACTGTAAATGCATGGAAAACATTTCTCAAACATTCTTCTTTTGTGTTCCAGTGAACGAAGATCTTTTACAGTAAATAATGACATTTCATCTTTAATCAACAAGAAGAAAGTGAATTATGACAAGGTTCATTTCTGAGTGCACTGCTCCTTTAATAATCAGGGTTTGTGTCATGGTGATGCTTTTCTTAGCAGGAAGAGGAATGAAAAGATGATGTGACAAGGTGAATGAATCAGTGAAGATTATGTAACCTTACATGATGCAACATGAACATCTATAAATACACTCCAAATAAACCTGCAAATCACAAATGCCAACCAGCCGCAGGAAGATCTCATTGCTCTCATTGCTGGAACTGTTCACGCATCTCACTTCTGCTGCATAAGAATATATGAGGACAGACACACACACATGTGTTACTATAAGACTTAATAAGCAGCCAGAGAAATCAGCAGCATGGTCAGGATTTATTCCATGTGGTTGTCCTGCAATTCCCAGCCCCTATAATTATAATGCCGGTGATGGTGGTAAATCACAGACTCACAGGGTCTTCGGTGTGAACATTACCCATAATGCTCCTCTAGTCATATATTATCCACGCAGGCGCTACATTTGTACAATCACGAGAGAAATTACTCACTGGGAAATGTTTTATTTTCTGTAACACATTTGATGATATTACTTACGTGAATCATTATAAACTAATGAAGCTCACTATTTTGAGTTTGTCCTTGAGAAAAGAAACATCTCATGTAATGTTTGTCCTGCATGTTTGTATATCAGAAACCCATACAAGAGAAGCTTTGAGACCACATGAGTATGTTTGATTAATATATTGCACAAATCATTACATCTGTAATATTTTCTATATATTTTCTATCATTTTTTTCTGATCAAATAATGTCTGTGTGAACAGGAATTAGAAGTCACTCCTCTGACTCAAAACAGTAAATATAAGGGTTTGTGTTATATCTTTAACACTTCTAAATTCTTTGGTATCAGCATATGTAAATAAAACTTTTCTTGTGTTCTCTCCTCTAGGCAAACACTGAGTGGCTCTGTTTACAGGTTCTTAACAAAGGTAAACCAAACTCAACCTAGGTTGTAAATTAGAACAGAATCGCATTTAGCACTTCAAACAGGACTGACATCAGTTCATACAATCAGTGTGAATGTAGTCTGAGGCCTGAAACTTACTCTGTACAAGCATGTGAATGCATGATCTGCAGCTACACAAGCTCAATTTCACATACCATTCCCTGAAACGTGTCATAACACAAGTACCTGCTGCAAACTTAGCTCTGCTGTATAGGGTTACAGCTAGTATTAGCTTATGATTTTCTACTATTACTTTCAGATTATTTACTGTCAGGGTGCAAGGACAGTTTGACTCTTTGTCTCCACAACAAAACAACAAATAATATTGTGTAATCTGAAATAATAGATATTTAACTCTTACTAACCTATTGAGTACTGTGATGTGTACTGAATATAAAAACAGACATTAAGTATGTACTAAGAAACTGCGTTCTTGCAATGTGCCAGTCAAATGCTTTCATAAGCAATTTGTCTGTTTACACTAAACACAAACTGCTACACTGTAGTTGGACCAATGTGATTTCCCTGTCAGCGGAGCTACCCAAATGTTCTGTCGCAGTCATATCTGGTTAGGACAAAACCTCATTACATGGAAAGTGAGTTTACTGCTGGATGCTTTATCGTGCAGATAACGTAAGTGATGAATTTGTTCATGCAGTATCCCTGACCTTTCCTTACAGTAATTAGTGAAGAATGTGACTCATTACTACTGTTTTATTAACCTCATAGCAAGAGCTTCCAACTGTCCAAGCAAAACAGTCACTGTCCTCTGGAGCAGGCTGGTCTAACCTCCCACAGAGACTCAGACTTTTGGCTTCATCTGTGTTTCTAAAGTAACACACTTAGACTGATTTTGGAATAAAAGAGTTTAGGTTAAATGTGTTGCTTTGAACTTCAAACAAATGCTCAAATATTGATGGTTAATGAGGTTTTTCCCAAATTTTGTTGGTTAGTTGGACAAACTAATCTCCCATATTTTGTTGGTTAGTTGGACAAACAGCCAGTTGCTCAAATTTTAGTACTGCCTTAGAGGCTGCTACAGATACTCAAAGTATCACACTGTGTTATATATTCTGAGGTAAATCAATCATTTACAGTTGTTTATCTTAGAAATAAAGCAAGGGGCAATTTTATGCACTACACATCACAACCCTGTGAATAAGTGTAACATGCAAGTTCTGTTTTTCAGTTTCATTGTGTTTTTGCTTCTGTCCTGTCTGACCTAGATTTCCCTTGTTAGTCTCATTGTTCACCTGTTGTTTATTAATTAACCCATTAGTCCTTTGTTTGGTTTGTATATACAGTGTCCTCCATAATTATTGACTTTAAAGAAAAAAATACTCTGTTTGCTGTGATGTCAAGAAAAAAGATGAATACGAGACAAGAGTACAGAACGTCACATTTGTTATTTGGCTGTTTCAACACATAAATGTTTTACCAATTTAAAAGTACAGCACAGTTTTATCCCACTGTGTAATGTAAGCCAAAGTACTGGGACAATTGGCTCACAATTGTGTTTTAAGTGATCAGCTGTGGCCAAGATAAAGATGCAGGAGCTGATACTGAGAGAAAAGCAGTAAAAATTGTCCAAAAATGTTACCTACTGTACAATTGTCTCATACTTATCTTTTACCCATAAATGATTTCTTGACTCCACAGCAAACAGAGCAATTTTTTCCTCCACTGTCCCAATACAATGGAGGGCACTGTATATAATCCTTGTGTTCCTGAGCACCATAGTCTGATCTTTAGTGAATGCTGAGGTGTGTGTTTCCCTGTTTCCCAAGATGTTTATACTTTTAAGACTATTTCTGTTAATTCCTTGTCTTTGTAAGCTACCTATAACCACCCATGACAGTAATAACCAAAGAACAATGTTTTGCTTATGACATCAATGATCTCCAATGAAAATAATGATTCATAAAAATGTTACTCAGAACAAATTTGTAATATTAATATGATCCTTAAATGCAAACAGGAAAAACCCCATTGCACACACAAAGAAATACACACACTCTCACACACACCAGAGGCCAGCCTGGCAGTGGCAGACACCCAATGCAAATCAAGCACAGGTGCACACATGAACAACAAACACAAACAAAACACACATCAACCTAAAATAAATGCATGGAAGTGGAAACAATGGGATGCCCCCCCACAACTCGATTATAGTGTTTGCATTAAACTACAAAACTAAAGTTACATAAGAAGAAGATCAAAAAATTCTGAAACAGTTATTTCATGTGGCAACAAAACAGTGATATTAACAAATCACAATAAAAGTTTCACAACATGTTTCTCATTACAGAATAATCATACTGAGCAGTAATATGGCTGATCCATCAATAAAGTAAACAATCACAGGTGCTACTTCTCAAGACAAGCCAAAACTGAATTAAAAAACCTAACTGAAAGTGCCAAGCCCACTGGGCCCCAATACAAGAGCCACTCTTATGACTACATATATTCTTCAGGATATTCACTCATCTGTACACTCCCTAAAGGTGGTACAATATCTTTAAAGGGGCAGACACACCTGCACTATCACATCTGCATATGAACAGTGCTGTAAGCAATTTTTTAATGAAATGTCATGCAGAAAATGTTTCTGTTACTTGACCGAAGAAAATCACACCTGTCTCTGTGACAGCTCTGAAAAAGTGAACACAGGCCAAAGTCAGATGTCTTGTTTAGCCAATCAGAAGGAGCACTTTTCGCTTGTCAATCATTTATTTGGCACATTCACAGAGCACACAGACACCAAGAGCACTGGTTTCCTTTCTACTTTAATGCTGATGTTTGGAGGAGGGTTTTTTGAAAGAAGGGGCGTGTCAAATTTAGTACCTAAAGCTATTAGTTTTTTGATAGATAAAACTACTTTTTATCTTTAAAAATCTTTATCTTTAAAAATGTATCTTTAAATTTATCTTTAAATGTGACAATGCACCAACAAGTAATGTTTTGCACAAAATTTTGCACAGTCAAAACATACCATCCACAGTGATAATACACACCCTAGACACATGAAATGCATATTGTGGCATGAGAAGATTACCTCATCAACACCAATACAGAATTTATAAAACAGCCTCTGGATCACAACATCTACTGCATTTCCCCCCTCATCCTCTCAGCTGTCTGCTGAAATGAGAAAAAGCCATTAGATCAAATCCAGCCCATGGATGCCCAATAATTGTCCCTATGACTTCAAATTACATCCATGGCTCAGCCAAAATGGCCAGTAGACTGAAAACAGCTATTCATTTTCTCACTTCCAGTTCCTTCCTTTGTGACATTTATGCTCTGAAAGTATGCTGTTTTTCCCAAAGGTATTTGACTTTGAGCTGCAGCATCTATCTCCGCTGGCCTGCACAGGGAAGAGATAGTGGCGGCACTTGAGTCGGGCTTTACTTGATCTTTCATGTTGCGTTAGGAGTGCGGTGTTCTCATCGGCCCAATGAAAGGACTGTCAGACATGATCAGTTTGTGCAGGTGAAAGAGTCTACACTTCTACAAATCTGTGCTGTGCCGGAGAGCAACAGATGCGTCTCTCTTTTGCTAATTTGCAGAGAGATTGTGATTTTCTTCAGAGAAATAAATATTTGGTTGTTTTAGTCTGGTCTACTCTTTAAGCTGTCACAGACAGACACAGGCAGTTATTATTATAATAAGAGTGATCTATTAAATACAGTTTACATAATTACAGTCAATGTTGCTTATACGCATGACCATTTTTAATATGCCATTTACAGAAAAGCATTTTTGCCCACACAGTTATGTTCATTTTAAGCAGGGGATAACTGTTGAAACTATGAGGCAAGCTCCGCCCCCTCAGTTACAATATAGGATATCAAGTAATTCAAACCATTGATTTTATATAATAATTTCATCATACCGCCCGCCTTGCATGAAGATCTTACGCTGTTCTTCTTCTAGCAGAAACATGGGTAAAATATTTAAATGCACAGATTTCTTAAATATATATATATATAGATATATACTCCAGGAAGCACATCATGACATCATGACAAAAGACAGCAAAATCCAGAGAGGCACACAGAGGAGTGAAGACATTAAAATGGAAAGAGACAACATCAGCATGAATGAGGCAAGTGTGGAGTGACCACCTGAGCAATGACACATCTGCTGATAAAAGAAAATAAAAGAAAATGGTCTTTGAGCTTCAGAATGTCTAATTCAAATAAACGTGATTTAGAAGCTCTCTATACTCAGTTGGTCAGACAGATATAACCAGGAGCTAATGTTCTATTGTTCTCACTGTACCACCAGGAAAAAACCTACACGTGCTTTACTACAACTGGGAACAATGAAACAAAATAGTTTTATTTTGTAAACAAAACAGAGCTATTTTTGTATCCGTAATTAAAAATGTAGATGGTGTATACCTAATTAACAAATAAAAAACATTACAAAACATGTGAATGATAAAAAATGGTTCTTGCCACAAAACGAAAACTTCTGCAGTGAAATAAGAGTAAGAGACACTTTTCATTTGCTGAAAAAGTTTTGTTAAGTAGAATGTTAACAAACCGTTTTACATTTAAATTGAGAACATTTAATCAATGAATCGCTCTGACCTCTTAAGCTTTAAGTGTTAAACTAATTATGGTTCATTTATCTGTCTTGCAATGCTTTCTGTGCTTTCAGCAGCTGACGGCTGGACTGTATATGAACATAACCAAGGCCTGAAAACATTAATCATGTTGAGATAATGCATTGTTACATTTGGTCATTAGTGAAGTTGCTTTAATGTGATCTAAGTTTTATTCATCAAACATTTCAAATCAAATGTATATTAACAAAAAGCTCAAGAGCCAGTCAATTGCCCAAACATGTCCAGGTTTGTTTGAGAACACTTTTATGCTCCTTACCCTTCATTCATCTGTTTCCTATGAGGGTTAAAGGTCTGGCTGGTTAACATGCTCCACTCAGCCTCTGCTAGACACCATAACAACGTCATTCTGGTGATACACAACATCTTTCCGCATTGACAACCATTCAAAAGCAGCCATGTGTGCTAGCATTGTTTTCTAAAAGCAACCTATTATAAATAAAGCAGTAGATAGTCATTGTTTTTGCAGGGCTCCAAAAATTATGAAACAGACTTATATTGATATACTGCAAAATTATGCCAAACTAGAGAAGATTGTGTGTGTCCAGTGCCCTGTGCTGAACATTTCGTGCCAAAGCAGGAGAAAAGAAAATGATCATTTATTGAGAGGGAGAGAGAGAGAGAAAGAGAGAGAGAGAGAGTGTTGTGATTGACCTCAAACTCAGCAGAGAAATCCAAATGTGCATCATGTATGCCAATCTTCAGGCTAACATTGTGAAGCTGTTCTAATGGAAACTTCACAGCTGGAATCTGAATAAGTCAATTACATTTATATCAACACACATGAGCATGTTCTAGCGTGAAATTGCTATGTAGAATTATATGCATCGAGATGGAAGCTTTTACAATTATTATATAGGAGGAAGGCGGGGTAAAATGTGTCAGCTTGTGCCACTGCCCCCCAAAAAATGTTTTTGAATACCAAAGTAAATTTTGTATATAGCATGTTTTATGTTAAGGCAAATTTATTTAGGTCTAAAAATATTTTTTTTATTTTTTTGATTATTAAAAATAAAAAGCCCAAATGTATCACTACAATAAAATGTACAATAAAATGTATGTATATTAAACTGCTTATGGAGATCTTTAAGAAAACATGAATACTATGGAGTTTAGCAGACTTTAAAGTAGGGTGGTTTAAAGTAGGGTGGTTGTGTATTTAACTTGTGTGAGGTAAGTTGTGCCAGTTGTCGCTGTCTTTTAGAAACACCAGCTCTTATACAAATATTAAAAGTAAATAGTAATCCAATATTCCAATGCTGCAAAAAAAGGAATGACAGAAAAGACAGATAATGTCTATTATAGATGTGTGTAGTATCAGACCGAGAAAAGCATGGAGGAAAAGGAAAGAAAACCTAAACAAACAGCAACACATCAGCAACAGCTAGTAAACAAAGTTAATGCATCCAGATTGACAGAAGTCCGTATAGAGTCTAAAACCACTGGTAATATTCGGACAAATAACAGCCATTGTATTTAATTCTAATTGTGCCATTTTTTACTACTTTTACTCCCAACAGCTAAAAGAATTTAAAACTTTTTGTTATTCACAGCAAACTTCTGTGTTAAAGTTGTAAGAAAACTTGCTCTTGCTTTATTGCAACAAATTTCTGCTCAACTCCTCGGCTCAATGGCGAAGTCTTCTGGGAAGAACCATTGGTCTGAGTGGGCATGCTGTCCTGTGGAGGGTTTCCTATCATTGAGGAACAAATGAATTTTTTAAGGTTTATCCGGAAATTGTACAACGAAATATCAGAGCACCTGTCTGTGATGTAAAACTTCAAAGTCAAGCAACATGACAATATTTCAATGTAAAGGGCTAAATCAACTGAGTGACTCAAAAGGAAGAAATTTCCTGACCTCAATTTCACTGAATACTGAAGTGTTACCAGAAGCAGAAGGCTAGTCATGCAGAGCAAAGAAATGTACAATTTCTGAAAAAGAGTTTAAATGCTACTTCTTTTAGTATTTTGTTTTGTTTAAACCATCTGTTCAAAAATACCAAAAAACAACTGTTGTTCACTAGACTTTCCCTATTATTTAGGATGACGATTATAGTATATTCTTCTAAGCAGTAGAAATCACAGAAATGTTACCTGCAGTGGCCAGCAGCATAACATCAACATTTAACTTGTTTATTTCCTAAAACAGATTTCTGGTCTTTTTCTGCATAATTCATTAGTTAATATTATTTCAAAGAAAAAAGTTCTTGTTCTCATAAGCTTTCATCATAACGAATCTGTCTTTCTTTTTTGGATTTTGTCACAAATCCTCACTTTTTAGCCCAGCCCCTCCAACCTTTTCACAATCTGATGGATAAAATTGTTTTCTTGTTGAATGCCGTGTTTCAAGTGTCACCTAAAGACATCACATAGATTAATGGTTATATGGTAACTAATATCAGAATACCTCATGTTTTATTATTGTTACATACAGGTCTGATTCTATTCCAGTATGTAAAACATTTTTCACTCAATTGCAGATGGATAAAATCAAATCCTGCTCTACATATTTTTCTTGTTACATTTATTCATTTAACAGATGCTGTTATCCAAAGTGACTTACAAATGAGGAAACATCACAAGCAATTTGTCATAAGAGCAACAATAGCCGCAGTACACAATACAAAGTATTTGAGTGTGTCATTTCACTGAGAATTACTGCACATTACAGGAGTCAAATGGGGCATTAATGCTGTTTTAAGCAATAAAGCCAACAATTGCCACTATTTAAAGCAAACATCATTTAGTTTAGTCGAGAGTTGGTCAAAAATAAATCAACATTTCAATACCTCAAGCAAACCAAAGCTAATACAAATTCTGATTTAGGGTTGTTTTCCCCATGGCCATAATTTCATTTTTTAAAAGAGCATTTATCACACCAGACGTCTGGTGATATCCTGGTGCTCAAAGCTCTGCACGTGTACAGCATATGTTGCAGGTGCAGTCGCAGATAGCAGTGACCTTTGACCTGCAGAGCAACTCAAAACCTGATCACCACTGCGCCCTTAAGAAAGACAAAGTTTAGCCTCAAAAATACTTCTGTGTAATTTATGCTTTAACTCCTCCTATAAGATTATCCCTTAATAAACTCATTTATCTACATTATGTTTAGTTTCACTTCACAAATTCATTTTTCACAGTAATTAAAACAGAACTGCTAGTCATGCACAAACAAAGCCATGTGGTTTGCAATGTTTCTGCAAATTTCCACTCTTACTGAAAAAACCTTCACCTAAAGAAAACCTCCAGACGCTTTAGCCACCTGCTCAGAATGTGGCCGTACATCAGACCTGTGCAGATCCATGCACATTCCTGACAAAACCAACTCCTGGATAACAGTTCACTATATATATAATGTGCATGGATATAAATGTAAATCAAAATGTATAGAAAATGCTCCAAACTCCAACTCATTCACAATATAACAAAACAACTTTTCTCATGCTTTCTAGACACAGATGTACATGTATAAAGAAGTCATCTTCCACTGGTGCCCACATTAACATTTGTATGAATGATGGAGCTTCATTCACGGGTGGCATTTCATCTGTTGGGCTTTGATGATTGTTTCACAATCAAACACATGCAAATCACTTTACTCCTGTAAAATGTCTCTGTATGGGTTTGATTTATAAATTACCTGTAAAAGAAGATTTTATTCCTTTATTTACTGATAAACGCTGCTTCTTTGTGTGTGTGCCAACAGCTCCAATAAACTTTGAAGCTCACATCAGCTTTTAAAAATGACAATATAATGAAACCGTTAACAGCATTTATTTACTTTGACATTGTAACTATTTTATGGTTACATACTATATATAGTGAATCTTGTGTAAGTTATCTAGAGGGCATGCATTACCTTTATTTTCCTGCCGTGTTTTTTTAAGATAAGACAAGAACGACTCAAGACAACCTGTTTTAAATTGTCTAGGACTAAAGGACTAAAAAATGGTTCAGAAACACTGCAAAGACTGTGCTTTTGTGTTCACGAATTCATTATTTTTGAAATACTATTGGAAACTTGCAATCTTTAAACCTTACACATCATTCATCAAAGAGTTTTTTCCACGCAAAAAATCCCTGACAGCTTTAGTTCTTAATGGAAAACCACTGGACAAACATGATGTCTAAGTAAAGAATTCAAGACAGCATTGTTTTAATTTCCCTTCTGCGTGCATTTTTTCATAAAACATTATTAGAAGCACTCAGCCAAACACACTGTTGATCTGTCATGAAATACAGACGTTTCTCAAGACCAGGAATGCAACATATGTGCCGGTCAGACTCCCAACAAGCTAAAGTCTGCAGCTACAATATACTAGCAAGCTCTGAGTAACATATGCAAGACACAGCAGGAAAGCAGAAAATTAAGCCACACTCACAGGGTCTGTGAGCTCCAGGATACTGGCGCGGTAAGTAAGAGGTCTGCAATCGCGGGTGTTGTCCACCAGGCTGCAGGGTAGGAACATTGGGCCCAGGTCATCCCCATCCAGCACATCTACTGTCAGTGTGGTGGTGGCCGTGAGCCTGTCGCCTGGGTTTGGAGCTCGGTCCTGGTGGGAAAGACAAACTTTGAATCCAACTCCAAGATTCAGAAGTAACACATAGGCCATTTTTTAACTCCACTGCAAGTTAAAGGAAGAAATTTGTAAAAAAGAATTGTACAACTGAACAAGGCAAATGACATATCCATACTCTCTAATAAATGTCAAATATCAAAATGTTTGTTTTTGGTATTTTTATCAAGATTATGTTGATATACTGTTTTATCCTGCCACTAAATCGATGTCAATGTCACAGATCCTTTTTTTTTCATCCCCTCCAAACACACGATATTCTGGTATGTAATGTCCTTTTCACACAAATCCAGTCAGTTCATCATTAATAATATCAATAAGACAAAAATAGGTGGCAAAAAACAACACACAGAATGTAAACAACACAAAGAATAATAAGAAAATCAGGAATGCCAATGTCTGGCAAACTATGCTAAATATAATTTACATTAACACTACAGAATAGTTAATGGATAGTTACAGATAAACATCATCAGCTTTAGCAAAGAAATATGATCTTTTCCCAAAATTTTTTTTATTGTGGTTCAAAGTCTCTTCACACCTGGATAGCGATCACAAAGTGCTCAAAATATATTTGTATATCTTCTGTGGATAGCGACAGTCCCTAAAATGTTTGTCCAATGTTCGGTCAGAATGCAATGATAGGATGTTCTGCTTGCCTGTCAAACTATGAATTTTCATACCTCCACACAATTTTGCAGGAGAAGTGGCTTTGGAGAGTGCTCTAAAGGGAGGGTGGGATTTTATGCTTTCAAAGCTAGCTTGTTATTGCTAACCTCTCTGAAACTGCCTACCCTACCTTTTAACATGATTAATACAAGCGCTTTGTGGGACATCGTGTAATGTCTGTATTGATCAGAAGATCAGGACAGAACAACGCTTTCAAGTCTCCATTCTGCACATGCAGACTTACGTTGGCCTGAATGATAACCAGGTAGCGTGTGATCTCCTCATAATTCAGCCGCTCTCTCAAAACCACAGAGCCAGACAGGGTGAGGGGAATGTCGAATGTCCTGTTTGTGGTCTGTGGAGAAGGACAGGGCAGGTCAAAAGGGTTTCCCTCTCAGAACACACACACATGCACTTACACACCCACAGCCTCATGAGAAATTCATCACCTGTCTGCTTCAGTAAGGAAAGAATGCTGATGGAACAAAACTGCTTGACTTTCAAAACCTCGCGACCCTGTTTAGCAGTACAGGTGGAGATTTTATGCTTTAAAAGGGGACGCGAAGAATGCTGTTCCTTGTTGTCTTGTTATAAAAGTGTTTGATATGTAAATATCATTGATTCACTTTAATGCAGTTATGTTATGAGAGGCAGCAAACAGTGACAGCACAGCGCAGATGGTAATCTGTATCCTGTGAGATTTAAATTAGCCCTAAGATTAAAATACTCAAGAAACGATTAAACTTTGTTGAAATCTTGCACCCTTTGGTGAGCTAAATGAGGTACAGCAGGGGTTCTCAAAGTGAGGTCCGGGGACCCCTGGTGGTCCGGAATCCATACCCTTTGCTATAAATAATAAATAAATAATGATAAATAATAAAATTGTGCTGTATTATTAGAACACTTAAAAAAAGCTTAAACTAGTTTTAATGCTTGGCTTTATTAAAACTTTTTTAATCTTGCTACTGTTCCTTTTTTGACAGCTTTTAGAACATTGAAAAGTAAAATGCTGTTGAGTTCAGAAGCAGTTTAAACAAAATGACCATATGTTTAAAAGCATACAAGTGGTGTTAACATGATTCTAAGTCAAATGTGTTCTTGGACAATTGTCTCCCTTGTAGGGGGTTCCTGGCCCCAAAAACTGAAGTACAGTATGTGGCTTTACATTGTGTTGTATTTTGTGTTGAGTTAAATCTATTTTCATTGCATAATGTTACTGAAACACAATGTTGTTAAGGTGGAATGTATTTAACATTTGCATTGATAATTTCATAAATGTATAATTCACTATCCATTTAAATACTTTTCTGTAAAAATATTATTAACATTTTATGCTGTACTAATTTAGTTTCATTGTATTTATTTTTGTTTTTCATATAGTTTCATATATAGTAGTATGTATTACCAACTTGCTAAACAATGTTTATGTATGTTGGTGTAAAATGATAAACAATACTCATTAAAGGCTCTTGATGTGGAGAGCTTATTTCTGAGAATCATTATTACAAAATGTCATAAACATTACTGCAAGTGCATTTGTGCGTATTTCTAAATCAGAGTACAAGTCCAAATTGCTTGACATTTAGTTGTGCATTAAATTGCAAATACTGTACAAATAACCTGTGTATGTTGTGAATTGTAAGTTTAAAAATAAAGACAATATAATCATGCTTTTAATGTTATTTTGACTCACTGCTCACATCGTGAGAGGTTTTGACATCGTTAATTCCAATAAAAGCTCCAATAAACCCTCCCCCTTCTTCAGTTATTATTTTTTTAACTGTGGTGGGATCTGATCCCAGAATGACCCCAGAGTGTTTCATTACATTTTGAAACTCTGTGTCAGTAGTTTTCATTAACAGAAGCACATTAGTCTTAGCGAGGTTTACCGGATCTTTAGGGTTGTACTGAATGGTATATTCAATCTGTCCATTAGGCCCATCATCAATGTCAACAGCCCCGTTGTTTCCTGTAAAGCCAGAGAAGATGGTGGTTCCAACAGGCGTTAGCTGGAAAAGATAAAAACAAGTTGGAAAACATTAAAGATCTGCTAGGTTTCTCTACACGTCCTTAGCTGGTCATCTATCAGCGGGAAGCCTTCTCATCCCGAGCTGTCCCACCATTTCATCATATTGTGCTTGTTTCCTAGCACTAGTGAGTTGGTGGGCTAGTTTGTGCCTGCAGCGTGTTGACCATGGTGTTAAACAGCAGTCCTCTAAGGGAGAGTCTGATGCTCTTATAAAACACATAACTCTCTTTCTTCTCTCTTCTCATTCTGGCTGTCATAGCGCAGTCCTGCTGCAGCACAGCTCTCAGAAGAGAGAGAGAGAAAAGGAAGTAATAGGTTCGTACCTGCTGAGAAAGCCAGAGGCATCTGGGAACTCTGTATTAGTTCCTGGGCTTCTCCTCTGACATTCTGACATGACATATTAGAGCAAAGAAAGACAAATGGCTGACAACAGAAATGAGAGTTAAAGAGCTTCAGAGACCCATCCAGATGGTTTGTGGAAATGATCTGACCGCTGTCAGTAAGAGGTTATAGAAGCCCATCACGTTTGCTAATGAACAAACAGTAATTAAATAGCGTGTGATGCCAAACAGGATCCCAGACATAAAATGTGGCAGAGCTACAAACACTTTTAAAGCTGATGAAAAGCCCATGCGAATTATATGTTCAATGTAAAAGTTTTTGCAGATTAACTAGGCTTTGACACTGCTGTCATCTGTATGCTAAACTTTTCAAAAATGCAATAGATAAATGATTCTATTTTAGTACATTGTTATCATGTAAACATACCCTAAGTGAAGTGCTTTATTTAATTTTACTGTAGTTTTTGCTGTAGTGATGATATTAGTTGAAAGCTGTCCCTGTCAGGTCTCTGTCCAGCCTGGTTTTAGCTGGTTTAGCAGGGTGGTTTAGAGGGGTTTTGGCCATATTTATAGCTGGTGAAGTTGGTCTTAGCTGGTCAGACTGGAAGACCAGCTGACCCACCAACTAATACCAACTTGGTAGAAGACCAACTTGGACATCTTTGCCAGGCTAGGAGCTTAAACCAGCTAAGACCAGCCAACCGGTTAAGACTGGTTTTAGTTTTTTGTCAGCAGGGGAGAAATCTCACTCTGAAACACTTTGGTTTGGTGAAACTCCTGACACAATCAGTGTATCAGTGACAGTTTTATATCAGCAGACTGACCATCTGAATTATTTACACTTCATACTTATTCACCTGCTACATTGGCAGCTTTATATGCTATTGCAGTTTTCAGTAATTGCAACAGTGATAATTTAGGAGTGTTTTTTGCATTAACAAACAATTATAAACACAGTAATTTAGCCTAAGTGCAGACACGCTAATCTAATTAGCATACATGTGATTTTTATAATAAAACAAATAGAACAAATGATTAAGACAAGATATATTCATGCCTGTGATTGTATATCAATTAAAATTTACATTAAGTTGCTTGGCAACCATAAGCATCCTCAGTTTGGCTAATTAACTATATTACTACCTACAGGAATGGTTTACTGGGATAATAACTATAAATAAATGCAATTATTTATAAAACATTGCTGTTGCTTTTTATATTTCCATTGCAGACATTTTATAAAAGTAAGTCACTCAAGGCTGTGTTGATAATTTTTATAATGTAAAAAAGACAATAATTATATTTAAACTTTTGACAGACACCTAAAAGCGACTTAAAGTGCATTAAATGTTTGGATTTTTCAGCATGTGTGTTCTCTGGGAATCAAACCTTTGACCTTTCTGCTGCCAATGTGATGCTCTACCAGCTGAGATACAGAAATACCCAACAGAGCATCTCCTGGCCTTTTGCTAAAAAGATACTCACTTTGATCAATGGAAAGTTAACCTTAACTCCTCACTGTATCTGAACCCAATTTCCTCTGAATTCAACACACAATGAACACACAAGCCTCCAGCCATTTAGAAGCACTTGCTATTCAATCCACACATCCATCAAGTCCCAACATTATTATTTACTTCATGGTCTCTGTTTAGCTCAACAAGCCTCTGCAGCAGTGGACTCATGAGCAGCTCTCTGCAGTGCTTGTTGACTGATGGACTGAGCCATGTTAGTCCCGCTTATCTGCACGTCAGTCAGATGCTTCAAACTCCCTTCAAATCGATAGTGGGCAACACAGCCTGCCGTTTTTTTGAGGCCACTTGAGGTGAAGCTGCTTGCCACTGAAGCTTCCTGCTAATGAGGGAAATCTCTGCTGACAGCTCTCTGGGGAAGCACTTTCAATTAGCTGAAAGACACACACTCTCCATCCAGTCAATCCAGGCTGAGAAGATCTCTGGAGACACAGACAGGATTCCCACACACCCACTACACCACTACGTGTTGAATATGGAAAAAAAGTGAAAAGAGGACGACTATAGACTACGATACAGAATCTGTCAGTATTTTTAACTCTAGGCTTTAGAAAAGATCTACATGGTGTATGTGATGTCAGCCAATACTGTTTACACATACAGTATTACCGGATTTCACCTGTAATCACGCTTTGCTGTAATTTAGTATCAAAATTAATCAAACACTGAACACTACTCTGCTTTTTCATTGTTCAGACATAAAGATAGCAACCATCAAACACCCAAATCAATTTCTCCTTCAAACTGTTGGCTTTTTTAGACACTATGAATCTATATCATTGTTTTTTGGCCATCACAAAAAAATAATTTTCAGATTTTTGGTATTGCCAGAACATCAGTAATGGTGCCTCTCTGTTAACACTGCACTGGGAATACTTTCTTGTTTTTCCACGACAGTGACTGGCAGATTTATTCGATGAGCTATGGCACTTCTGCTGTAATTACACAGCAGTCAAAGACTGAGAACACTAACAGCTAAATGTTTCGACTCGGAAGCCCACAAGTGCAATTCATTTACTCCAAAATAACCCCGGCGTGGTTAAAACATCACACTGCCACAATCCACTGACTGAGTTTCCAATTACACTTGCAATTAACCACAAATGCTTGATTTTAGCTCAACCATGGGGATGTTTTAGCTAAGATCGATTTAGAAATATAAAACCGATACAGATGTTTTATGGAAAGAATTAATCCTCTCATAAAAAAGTATTTTATTATTTATTTGGCATCAAATGATTGTGTTTATAAGCTCTGAAGTGAAAAATGAACACTTTTTTGACAAACAGATATTTCTCCTTCCTCTCATGTTAATATTCACACCGAACGAGCAGCACAGGCAGAACTGTGTTATTTTGTCTGTTTCTCTCTGAAGGCATAACACGTTATTTAGTAGCATAACAGTGTGAACTTACTGTGTGATAAACTGTGAGACTTTCAGCAGTCAGAATGAAAGAAGGAATTTGAATGGACAGACAATGACCAGAATTAAATGTTCAGTAAGATTAAATGACGTTGAATATGATTGTGGGGACGACCACAAGATTCAAAGTGAAATTTAGTTTTAATAATAAAGTTTTAAATAAAAATCAAGTTTTAATTTCACATATGGACATAAAATCTAAATCAAGTGGCTAATTCTTCCTAGATATCTCTTTTAATCATTGGTTGCGTCTATTCACAATTTAAACCATTAAAACAGCACATATTTGTGTTCAGGATTTCTGTCTCCAGAAAGTGGACAGTGACAGAAACGAAGGAGGTTTACTGGCTACTGCAGTAAATAACAAAAAAGGTAAATAAAACAATAATAAGCCAAGCTAGTTAATAGTGGATTTTTAAATATAAACTGGCTTGAATTACCTATTTTATTTTATAAAACAAATCTAAGAAATTTCTGTATTGATATTGGCAATGCTGGCGTTTTCAGTACTGCAGTACTAAAAGTACAGCCTTTTTAGTACTTCTCTAACTAACTACTAAAGTTATTAATTAAAGCTTGCAGACAATTGACTTCAACGTTTTCCAGAAGAAGCACATAGAGAAACTGTGCAGAAGTAACATCTGCAGAGGAGGAACCAGAGCAGAAGCTAAAGAGAGTCTCACCTCATTAATTGCTACATAGTAGCGTGGCTGCTGAAAGCGTGGGGGGTTGTCATTCCGGTCCCGAACAACGATCCTCACCTCGTGCAGAATCACCGTGCCAACAAGCTCATTAGTACACTGAACCTGCACTACAATGGACTGAATGTAGGAGGGAGGCTGGAAGAGAACAGGGAAGGAGAAAGTTCATTTAAATAGCATGCATTCAGCAGCCAAGCGGGAAATGACCATTTGGTTACAGCCCATTACAAAGGGCCTCATTCTGTGAATAACTCATTTATTTTTTTTAATCATAGTTCTGCCTGAATCAACAGCAATGAAGAAATACACAAAAAGAATGACAAATCTATATAATCACATCTCGGTCCAGGACTCGTCCGGTGCTGTTGAGATATAGACGCTGTTTGACGGGGTCCAGGATGACCCAGTAGTCACGGTTGTCACGTAAGGATAAAGAGATGGTTCTGTCAGGACCTTCTGCTCTTCCATTGATCTGCATGTTCTCCACCAAAAGAGTTCCTGTAATAATGGGAAATAAACATTTATGAACATAATTTGCTCTTTTAGAGAAATTCTTCACCTGAAAATGAAATTTTTATTTTTATTTGCACATGCTCATGTGATTCCAAACCTGTATGACTTTTTCCATGAAGCATATGAGGAGATATGGTGAAGAAATGTCACCAAAGTCAACTAAAAACACCTTAGTTCAAACTAGATGCCAATTTCACATTATATAAACAAGGCTTTTGTCCTTTTTGTGTTCCACACTAGAAATAGTCACACAGGTTTAGAACAGCATAAGGATGAGGAAATGAATTTGCAAAAAGCCCTTGTGGCATTTTCCCTCATTTCCTCTATTATTAACTAAAACCAGATGATTTACTTGTCCTTGCCAGATTCATACGAATGTAACATCACAAGCAAATAAGCAAATATTTTTTTGGTTGATGTTTAGAGGAAATAACAGATGAATTAGAGAACTGAGAAGTAATTAAGTCATCTTTAAATCACTTGCTTCTCGAAATATACTCCAGGGAAAAACTCGAAAAAATAATTAAATGACTTTCAGAAGCGATCTCAAGAAAGTCTCAAGCAGTGCTCAGAACTTCCAGGGTTACCACAGTCTGCAATCAAAGGTTAGAGATTATAAGTTATAAAAGAGTTATAAAATCTACATTAACTGTGTAACTCTATAATTGTTATGGAGGAGGATCCCGCTTCACCTCCTTCCACATCACCAGAGAGAGCCCTTGCCAGAGTACTAGTACATTTCCGGACTACATTTCCCATTGGCCCCGTATCTGGGGCTGATTACTTCCTGTTTGGTTCACCTGTTCTTAATCAAGTGGTCTATTTAAACCCTGGACTCTGTTCAATCAGTGCGATGTCTTTTACTGCTTCAGCCAACATTTCAGAGTGTTTATTCCCTTGTTGTTTTCCTGTTTTTTGTGTTTGGGCTGTTTCTGGTTATTTCTGATTGTTTGCTGCCTGCCCTTTGACTCTGCCTTGGATTACGTTTTTGGATTGTTTGCTGCCTGCCCTGAACTGTGACTGTTTAATGTTCATGATTGTTTGCCGCCTGCCCGACCTCTGCCTGTATTACCGTTTCTGATTTTGCCTTTTCCCAATAACACTGTTTGCCGGTTTTTGACCTTTTGCCTGTTTTTGACTATTCTGATTAAAACGCTGCCAATGGATCCTTATGACTCTGCGTCCCCGTTACAATAATCTTATTCATTTCTTAATTTCTCCTGAGAAGTTTCAAAAGAAACATTTAAAAATGTGCATACTAAAATGAATGATAAATGAGCATGTCATAAAATCTCCTGAGCTAAGAAAGCAATAGCACACTCCTGTGAGCTGCCCTTTTATGAATCTGACGTGTTGAAATGCAGCAGGGCTCCAGTGCAGCAGCATGCAGGTGTTGTGTGTTTAATGCAGCAGTTAATGCGAGACAGCTGCCAGTGTAAGAACACATTATTTGGGCTACAGTATGATTTGGTGCAAAACTGTTCAGTTCAGCCTTAGAATTACAAACACCTGCCGTACATTATTAATAGGCAGATGCATTATATTTTTATTTTACTATTTTTTTGGATAAACTATTCCTTTACAAAAATACATGAATTAATTACATAATTAATTTAAAGGTTTCACATTTACCACTGATTCCAAGCCTGTGCACTGACAACCCAGTCTTAGCCAGGTTATTCCTGAAAAATGGAAATAATAGCACATGACATCTAATTTTTCACCCTATTGCTAACATGTGATGTTGAGGGAGGCAGTGGGCCTGTCTTCAGCAGAGTGTGTGTACTGTCAGTGGCTCTGGAGAAGGGGGATGGTAAACTATCAGCATCTCATGGTAGCTCCAATTATTATGAAATATGAGCCCATTGTAAAGAGCCAAGTGCATGTTACAGTGTGAACTCTGCTGCATCACGATTATCTGCGTTTGAGAAGATTCAAACAAGACAAATTCAAGAAACATTTCAAGCACACTATTTGACTATCACGGTCAATGAAACTCATGTAAACATCAGTGAACCTTGATTGCATGTTCTATGAATAAAATAACATTTGAACTTTTGGAGATCTGTTTGAACACCGTTACAATAAGGGGGTTGACCCTACACAAAGCTCCGCCCCTTTAATAACAGTCAATTTACAGAACACGCCACAGAAATTCATTTCTGTGATCTGTGTAAAGTACAATGTGCTTATTAACATAGACATTTTTTACACTGATTGGAATTAAGTAACATTGCAAAGTGTCAGAAATCAGAATGAAGACAAACACTTATGACAGTCAAACCAAAAGGAGAAAAGTCTCGTGATAAAGATCACAACTGATCACAGTAAGTTAACAAATGTTTATTCAACATACTAAGGTAAAGTGAAAACTTTGTCACCTTTACCTGAGTCAATACATAAATGAGTCAATTAGTTATTGACATTGATTTAGCTTGATGCGAATGTAAGAGGCTGATGTTAATCTTGTGTATTAAAGAACGAGGTCTGACACAGTTTAATCCACAGTGGCATGTCCTGACATTTATTTACAGATTAAGAGAAAAAATATAAAATGAAGGTAAATAGTGTTTAATGTGAGTTGAGTGTGTTCTATGATAAACATAATTTGCATGAAAAGGAGGCGTGTGTGTGCTGATAACAACTGAAATGGGGCAATAAGTGGTTTGTCTAAAGAAGACACATTGTAACGGGGGTCCAAACACCATCAACTCACCCCCTTTATCTAATGGTACACAGCAGCAGTGAGATCATCACTGATTCTATGGTATACATTTATTTCCATTATATTGTCACTAATGTGTTGGAAAGTAGCACAAAAAGTATTTTTAAAAGGTATTTTAGTTCCCTTGCCCTTAAAATAAATTGTTTAAATCTTAAAATAAAATATCTAAAAAATGACTGTCTTATACAGCACCTGATCAGGTTGGTCCGTGGGTGGTTAGTGAATAGAAAACAGGTTATTGCGCTCAAATACAGCATGTAAAGTGGCACATCTGTTTAGCGACTTCTCTCCTAGATGTTTTGTGTGTGCATGAGTAGAAAATACTACCATTGACAGCACTCAGCCGCGAACGACACTGTAATGATATTCCCCAGCATGAGAGTGGTAAACCTGTTCTTTTTCTGCTGTGTTTTTATCTATCAGCATACACCTCATTCACACGTTTCCAGGTTGCTAATAACCGCCTTCCCTCCTCTCGGTTTAAAGTTGTGTCTCTCAGCATGCGTCCAGATGGTTTTCTGTGTCACACTGATGGCTGATGAACGTGTTCTTGGCGAGCACAGGGACGACGCACACGGACACGGTCCCTCTCTCTTCTGCCTCAAACAGCGGTACGCTCGGCCCTGGAGGTCCCCTGGCAGCTGGCATGCAGCAGGCCTAGGACCTTGCAAGCTGGCAGCACACCTGTGCAGGGCACGCTTGGCACCGCGTGCTGGGTTATCACCGCTCTCACGTCAACGCATCTTCCTCACTCACTGCATTGTTCTGACTATTTTCTCTGCAGGCTCCTGCCCTCCCACATATCACTGCTTCCATCCAGCTGTATAGTGCAATTTCTATGGCACAATATGTGTGCTGTACAGCATCTCTCTGAGACTCTGTGATTGTTATATCATTCACATAGCTGATGGTAGAAAAAGCAAATAGACCTCTGGCTTGGGGCTCACTGCCACAGACAGGAAGACTAAATCTCAGCCAATCCAACATTACTAAAGCCTATGAATATAATTTATACTGTAAACCAGTCCAAATGTTAAAGTCAGGCTAAAGTTCAATCTCCTCTGGATGACTATAAGAAGATAATGATGTCCAGTGAGGTTGGAATCAATTATCTTTGCAACTGAACATTCACTAAGGTCCGCTTTAGAGACAGTATCTGACCAATTGCATCTTAACAACAGCTGCTGTCCACCATATTATCAGACAAGCTTTGTCATATATCTTTTCTCTGGAGGTTCTGTCTGTCTGAATAATTTTAAACATTTTACAGGCATAAACATTGGGCAATTGTTGTTACTGGGGCAGTTAAAGTACCACAAGGTGAGACAACATACCCATGGAGTTTTTCTTATGTTTATTCTTAAAATAAATCTTGAGATGCTGTGGATTAAGCTTTGTGTCAGCTCCCATTCCCAAACGCACATCACATGAGGTCAGTAAGGACGCGTACATTTATGCCAAGGTAAATGACTTAACGTTAATTCACTTACGAAGTGAAGGGGGTAGTACACAGTTAGTTCACAGTAAGGACAGACAGCTCTCTTAACTAATACAAACACTAATCAGCTGTAATCATTTTTAAAGCCTTAATTCTAATTCAGAGTCTTTAAGTTTTATTTATTACATTATTGTGTTATTTAAACATTTCTTTGAAGAATACTTTATAATGTTACATTTTACTCTTGCCACATAGAAGCAACATTCCTCGAATTTTTATCTAAACCTCTTTCCTGAAAATTGCCCTGAGCTTGTCTAATGTGGAGCTTACCGAAGGCTCAGTTCTTTCCTGTTTGGTAAAGGTGTGATAAACATTGCCTCAAGGTCTCATGTTGGTCTTACAGCTCAAGGTCTCATGCCTACATTAACTATAATGATTAAAGGTACAATAGAATATATCAGATATCCAGTGTTACACTGACTTATTTGTGGTTCTCTACCACGTTATTAAAACTGACCCCTGATTCAGCTGACATGCACAAAAAAATGCATAGTGACAAATCTAGCCACTTTTTAAACAAACCAGTACAAAAATGTTGCAAGTATTGCCCTGCGAGCATGAGCTCTTGCTTTCCTGATGCAGGACTGACTCCCTCTGCATCTACAATGCAGTGAGGGGCAGGGAGAAGCAGCACATTCAATTGACTGTACAGCAGATAACTTGTGAAAGAGTACAAAACTGTCTTTTCTAACACCTGTCACTGTTACTGACTGTTAAAATACAGGTTGTGACACTTCAGAGAGTAGAAGCGAAACAGACTCAAAGTGCCAACACTAGTCAAATACTACACAATGGTGTCACAGATTGGCCAATTAGAATGTGACGTCATTTTGTGCAACAGTCTTACTCCTGTGGGAAACACGGAATATCAACCAGACAATATTAAATAATGTAATTGTTTTTGGAGCTTTCTGAAAAGCACTCCTCTAAGATTTGAAAATGTCATTGGATAAAGATTTTGTGGAAACTTCTCTAGGTAATCTTTGTAGTTCTTTAAGAATAGAGAGTGAGGTACTGGGTCTGACAAGATGCTATGGGGAACACCTGTGGCGTATCTGAAGCATGGCAGTGAGATGCAGTGTCTCATTCCGTATTTTTAGGGAACCTGGGTTACAACTGTAACCCAGAAATATTTCCTTTCGAAGAGAACACGCACTGCGCCTGACAAGAACGAGTACACACTATGCAGTGATGAAGGGAGTGACTGCCATATTAGTTGTGTCAAAGCACTAGTACAACAAGCAGAATCAGGGACTCCAAGAGCTCAACAGTCCAGGTCCAAGAGCTTCCCCACACAGGTGCACCTTACAACTGTCAGATTCAGGAAAAAAAACATAGGGCCACCTCTTAGCTAAAGTCTTGGCTGCGTCCACCTCAGCCAAATGCTGCCCCACGGAAACTGTGCAAGAGTACTGAGACATTACTGTACACACAAACCACGCTACAGGGGAGTTGCCCTTTGAAGGCAACTCAACTTCTAAACCAAGCAGGAGGGGAGTGGAAAACCCTATAAACAAGAGTACCATGCTACACTCAATCATTCTACCAGGGAGCTGCCCACCAAAGAAGATTTTCCTGATATCTGAAGGCGTGGGGGGCAACGAGGGATGACCCTACATAGCAAGACCACTACCCTACACTTAACCACACAACAAAGAAGCTCAGAGAGAAGAGATAACATACATAACAAAAGTACAACATCTACATTTAACCACTGTATGAGAGAGCTGCCCACCAAAAAGGATTTAAGGAAAGTGGAGGAACCTAAATAGCAAGAGTTCCACTCTACACTGAATCAATCTGTGACTGAGCTGTCCACCAAAAACAGATTACCCCAATATTCGAGGGGACAGCTCAGACCTTGAAACAGAGAGCTCTGAGGACAGATTTGAACAGCTGTCCTAATGTAAGCTTCTAAGAGGAGCAAAGAAGCCCAGATAAACTCCTACAGTAAAAGAGGCTACCACTCTACACTTAACCCAGCAAAGTCCCAAGCCAAGGGGAGCCCTAAAAGAAATGGTTACAGTCACAGCGCTTTTCCTTTTTTAAGAGCATTAAAGAGGTAGGCCCCCCACCAAAGAGCACCCCCAAATATCCGGGGAGGGGGTGTAAGGGAAAAAAGGAATGTTTTAGTTACCGGTCACACTTCCCTATATTGTCTTGTCAGACGCAATGTAAGGCAAGTTCCCTATGAAAGGAAACTGAGATGTCTTAAACAATTATGTATTTGTTTTAGGTTGAACTGATGACAAAATAATCAACATGGCAGCCGGTGTTGTTGTGTCTGATAATCACTTTGACAGCTGTTAAATATGTACAAGGTCAAATAATGTGGACATTGCTTTAATCCTTTACATTTAACAAATACAAAACACACATAACACAATGCATACCTATTAGGAAATATACTCTTGATGAAAGTCAACGATTCAGCACAGCAGGCCAGACAAACACGTATATGTCGGAAACACTGTCTGCATCTAGTTGTGCTCGTGGTTGACTAAACCTGTCACAGTAGTCAAGATTAAAGACCAGCAGCCTGTCTGCAGAGCTGCGCATCCAGATACAATGAACACTGTTTACCAGTAACAAAACACCATATTCATAACTTAAAATTTACATTTGCTTTGTACTTTGTGCCCACTTTTGTTGTGACTGCAAGGCTACATTTCTGAAACATTAGTAAGCAGAAACATTTGCCTCTTTGTGGGATAAAATAAGAAAAAAAAATCGTGTAGCTGCTTTGCTGGGATGCAAAATGCAAAAGCTACTAATAGCCTTGACTCCCCGAGGCTGATATCAAGTGTTACTTACAGCTACTGTCTGAATCTACTGTTCTGTGGGAAATATTAGTTTTTATTTAGCTCGCTGCCTAAATGTCACACATAAATGACATAAACTTTATTTATGTTACCTTAACTTCACCCATGTTAAAAAAATGTTAAAGGGACAGGTAACCCAAAAATAAAGATTTTGTATTCATATCCCACATAACTACCCAACACATGTAACGTTCTTTCTTCCTTTAAAAACAAAAGGTACATTTACGAATATTATTAAATTTTCTGATGTGAAAATCAATGGTCAAGACAGTCCTCAAAAATTTGCCATTTGTAGGTTAATTATTTCTTTAAACACACTAAATATTGGAGAGAACTCATTATTTACACCAGCTCTTCTCAAAATAAGCACAAACAAATATGACAACCTGTCTGTTTGCTTCATTATAGTAATATTATTCGGCTAATATTCCCTGTTGTGCAGTGCTGGAGGCAGTAATACTGACTGACGGATCAATCTGCATGTGACCGTATTGGCTGACCCTTCTGAAAACAGTCTTTGACCTCCACAGCATCCAGCAGTCTCCTTTTTACCGCCCCGTCATCTCAGATCAGCCGGAGAGCCTCAGGAACCCAAACCCAAAATATTTTACCTCAACGCTCCACAACAGCTTAAGATGATTTTATGACTGAAAATGTTTCATAACAATAAAAGCTTTAAATGTTTTAAAGAAAAAAGGTAAAATTAGTGCTGCACCAATCAAGAGTTATTAAAGCTTACTAACATTTTAACACTCTGATCGGCTGTCTCATATGTTTTAGCAAAATGCACTGCACTGTAAAATTGTTTTGTTTAGGTTACGTAATGCAAGACAACTCACAAAAAAACTCACAAAAATTAAAGTTACAGGCTGCAGTAAACGGTTCATTGACTTTTTTCAACTTTGTACTTTACACCACTTTGTAGAAACACTTTTCATGTAAACATTTTCCAAATACAGAAACAGGTGAGTGTAACAGCTCAAAGTGTATGGTATGATGTAAGTGAAAGTGTATGATGTAAGTCTAGCATCCTAGCATACTGCAAGGTAAATACTGACCGCTGATTAGTAAATAAGTCCACAGTTTTTTTTATCTTAGTGTATAATGGAGGTTAATAATAAGACGAGGAAGAACTATAACTGGTGAGACAGATTCTTTTCTCTCAAGACTAAAACAGACCTGGCTGACGAACTGGTTGATCATGGGCAGAAGAGATGGATCCCCACTGAGGGTGAACACTGACGCCAACTAGGATGGAACACAGGTTCACATTTGGGGCTAATGAAATGCCAGGTAGCAATGCTGTGTCCAAATGATTAAGATCTCCTGCATAGTCCAAATTAAAGGGCTTGTGGGCAGCTCAGAATGTCTAACAGACATCAAAACACCTTCACAAAGTAATAAATTGACATTGGTGCTTATTTAAATATGACAACAAAAAGAATAGCTTGAAACAAAGGCAGCCCTCTAATTGGCTGTGTTGGCTCAAACACTCATCCAAGCACTGCCAGATCTTCTCATCGGGCCAGAGTCACAGCAGCCAGTTCTGTGGCTCTAATTGTACATCGAGAGGATTATCAAAGAAGCTTGTGGGTCACTGAACAAGAGTCAGTAGATGGAGATGATGAACTGATTCAAGCCATGTCAAATATAAAGGGATATAAATGGCCAGCAGGTAAGCATTTCTCCAGAATCTTCAGAAGCTTCCTACAAACAAACCCCTGACTTGACCTGACTCACATCCCTGCCATTCTGTCTTACTTAGATCAATATTCCTTCCAGCCAACCACCACTCAAAAGCGATTAATTACCCATCATTCCAAGCTTTCCACCTTCATTTTCTCCGCTATTGTGGACACTCAAGGGGACCTTCATCTCTCGCCAGGTGTGCTTGGTCACCCGTTGAGGCTCCTGCCTAAGATGGTGAAAGGGAAACCTCACCACAGTGTGACAGCTAATCTATCCTGCAACCAATGCAGTAACCTCCAGCGTCCACTCCACCACGGTCCTTCAGTCCCATTACCTGACATTTACTGTACAAAAAAAGAGGCCTGCAATGCAAGCTAACTGTAATGAGGTGCTAATATAGACATGATCAATGTCTAACGGTCTTCAATGCAGTGAAGGGCTGAAAAAGGGCCTATTTTTAACTTAAAATGATTTACAGTAGTAACTTTTATTGCAAATCAAATGCACGTCTACGTACATAAAAGGAACAGAAATGAGACACAAAAAAACTGCTGAGACAAGAGAAGCTGTCCTTGAGGTTACAAGTTGATTTGATTCTTGCCACGGGAACATTTTTTTTCCATTTAAGTTTCTCAGTTACAGGAAACATTCCAGATTTGTATGTTTCTTCATTTAGGCATGTTAAAATTCAAGTATTTTACTAAACTGTTACAGTGCTTAAAATCCCCAAGGCTGAAAATAGTCAATGTCATTTTACTAACAAACTGACTAAAGCATACAGTAATGCTTTATTTAACTCTAGTCAAAATACAATTTAATACTATTAAGGTTGGTATTAAATTATTGTGCAAAGCATAATTTTTGTCAACTTGTGTTTTAAGTTTGAAGATTTTAAGATGACGCAATGCTTATTCCTGAAACAGGCATGTTGATAGCTCACTTTTAAAATGAATATTTAAGTGTACGGGAGCAGCCAGATTGCCACTACCCATATTTTAAATAACAACCGTGCATTTAAGAGTCACCATGATGGTGGATATAATGAATTACAGGAGCAATACAAGTCATCACATCAACCAATATAAATTTATTAATAAGTACTGTAACTGTAAAATTATGTTGTAAAATATGATCAAAACAAGTTATGGAAACAGAGGAAATATGTTTATTGTTGGTTTTACACCAAAGCTGGTCCCCTGAGCACAGCAGGACCTGGTCACAGTTTTAAACTCTGTAACATTTTTCTCTGTTTCCCCTTGACACTTTGATTTCAGTTTGAGATTTTTAAAGTTGATGCGTTTTTAGCAAAAATGATGATGCTTGATGTGGCAGAGCTATTAAGAGGTTTTAAAGACAATGTGTGGATCTGAGAGATGTGGAAGGATAAAATGAGAGAAAATAGAGGAAAACAGCATATTATCCATCATTTAAGGGTAGATGCAGCATTACATTGCATACATTAAGAAGGATAATAGTTCTGGATGAATATGATTATCCTTTACTCTAATAATTGCATAAAAGCCACAAATCTCCATCCATTAAATCTAGACTTTCAGTGCTATGGGGAAACATACAGAGTAAATTGCCTAGGAGAGATTACCACAAATCCTGCCAACTTACTGAGGCCCTGAAATAAGTCTAAGAAAAGCGATTTGCCTTAATTTGACCAGGCAAACACTCCTTTAACTTCTGGACAAAAGCTCAATCTTTCACAATTTCATCTCTGCAGTATTAAAGACAAACAGAGGAAAGAGAATCATCCATGCTAAAGTCAAACTGTTTGCCAAGATGAATTCCAAATAAACCCAGAACAGAAAATTTAAAAAGCTGTCAAAAACATTTATAACCTCCTCCACTGCTAACACAAAACTTAGAGCTAAATCCACAGGCTTGTCACCAGTGTGGATATCAAAATCTAATTTTCAAAAGTCTGGTGTTAAGGTCTGCTTTTAAAGTTAACATGAAAATAAATGTGACTATATCAACTTTTTGTGAACATATTCATAGACGTATTGTGGGGTCAAAAATTTTCATCTGCCTCTTTTTGGGCATCTGCCTGCCCTATTATTTTTGGATGTAATTCCCACTTTTTACAATCTGACCAAGGCCACATAGATAAAACCGAAACCCATCCAACATTTAGTTTCTCACTGAATATCCTGTTTTAATCAGAAATTATTTATGGAAGTAAAATGGGAAGACAAGAGTAAAATGGGTTGCAAACAGTATGTCACAATGATTTTAAAGCAGCGATCCTACAAGAGCTGTACTAATTCTCTGACGGAGGTTCTGACAAAACCAATAGTTTTCTGAATTAATTTCAGTTATTTCTACCAAGGTGGTCAGCAAAAGCTGTGACCCTCTCTCACACCTTTAAGCTGCATCACTCATGTTCAAGGCACTCAGCTTTCAAACTTCTCCTGGAGGCTGCTTACAGCACCTCAATATTTGGACACACAGATACAGAGAAAATAAAACAGGATAGAAAGATGTGACATGAAAAAAACATCAAAGCAGCAACATACTGTCCACCATCTGTGACACAATGCCCTGGTGAGGTGCATCATAGGACATTAAACGTAAGAGTAAGGAGCAAACATTAATCATTAGTTTAATAGAAACATCATATTGTTTAAAATGTTCTCTGCTGGATTTGCTGGTCAAATCTGTTCACATTTATCACTGTCAATTAACATACAACAGAGGTAAGATGCACAGATTCTTCAACACAGATAATCTGAGATAAAGCACAAGTTTTCTCAGCTAACAAACCTTGCAGTGGCGAGCCTAGTGTAAGTATGCCCTTAGTATCTTAAAGTGAGTATCCTTAAAGTATGGATGGTCTACTTCTTCCAGTAACATTTTTTTTTCACATTTGCAGATCAATTGATTAACTCATGGATTATAACAAAAACAGTGCATACTTTTAGGGCATAGTACAATTAGGGACGCAGCAAAAGTCAATGCCACCTTTAAAAGAACGGTTCACCAGAAGACGGTCATTTTTAAGGACATAAATGACATGACTTTATCTCTTCTGTAGAACACAATTAAGTTCTTTATAGCAGAATGGCAAATCTGCTCTTTTCTATTCAATTACTGTATATAGTGACCAAAGCTGCCCGTTTAAATTAAATTTTCAAAAAACAAAATTATTGTGTATTTCTAGAAATACATATTGTGTCATAAAACTTAGATAAAGCGTATGTGTCACAGAGACACATGCTTGGTGCTTTTTTGGAGCTTGAAACCTTCTAGTCCCCATCCACTTTCACTGCATGGAATAAAACAGTATGAATATTTTACAAAGCTCCTCCTTTCATGTTCCACTAAACAAACAGTCACACAAGTAATGAAGGACACAAGGCAGTAAATAATTACAATTTTCATTTTCAGGTGCACTGTCCCTTTCAACTCAAGTGTTGTTTGGAATTCTGACCACATGCTTTGAAAACCACTGTCCTTCATTTTAGTTTAATGAAATCCAAATTAAAAAAAGAAACCAATTGAAAACAAACCTACCATTAGGACTCTCCTCATCTATGGCTACAATTGTGGCAGGAGGGCCAGATCTGGAGAGCTTGCATTCTGAAAAGCAAGGACACAAAATAAATGGGGGGAAGAAAAGGAAGAAAAAGACATTAGAATTTTATCAAGTCTAGACTGTGGCGTAACTCATACCAAACAAGACATTTCAATTTTAACACACATTAAGTCACACAAGCTGCACATAAAAGTATGTAAGTAAGTATCTATGAGTAATGTAGCCATCCACCGGTGGGACCGCAAGACCAGAAGTCAAAGACAGATTTACAAAATGACTTCTTTATGTGTACTGCCGTGTCGTTGGCACAGGGGTTGCTAAGGGTTAATCGAGTTGTGCTCTCAGGAACAAAAGTCTAACAGAAAGATGAGATTCATCGTCTTACCCTCATACTGCCAGTCTGGATTCAGAGATAGTGTCATCCACAGAGAGCAGGGCAAGAATGAAGTGACAGAGAGAGAGGTAGAGAGAGAGGGTGTTGGGGGAAGGGAAAAACAGAAGCACAAAGTCAAATTTCCCTCTGATGCTTTTGAGATAATAAGGGACAGAGATAATCAAACAGATATAAAGGAAGGGATTTTAGCTGAGTTACATTCATTTTCTGTATTCACACTTAATTGGGTCCCAAAGTGATTTTGCCAAGTAGAATGAGATCTTGGATGAACATCTTATGTTGGTCCTGGAGCAACATTCCAGTCAAATAAAAATGGTCCTAACCATATCCCAACACAAACCATTAACTACAGCTACAATCAGTGGGAAATGATAGGTAATGATATTGAGAATATTGATCAAGCCTCAATTGAATAAAAGAAATTTTGTTTAAGTTGATCCAAAACCAGGTCCTACTTGGCAAACTCAGACCTCAAACTGTTAGTATAAGCCAGATATCTTTTTCATCAGTGCTTTATGTATTAAGAAAAACAAAGCTGACTGACACTAATGTAATTGTTCCAGACATCAGTCAATGTATTTTTTAGAACCATTAGCAAATGTTCTGTAGACATGTTGAGTCTTGATTTTCAGCACAGAATGCACTATAAGCTTGAATCAGTAGAATTCTTTCAGAATTCTTCAAGAATTTTTTTTAGAATTCTTTCAGAAACCAAACATCAATTAAAATTTGCTTAGTCAGGAACTAACTAAAAGAATGTTTTATACCAAAGTTTAATAATGTTAAAGTAAATTGAAGTGTGCGTATGGATAATTCCACCAAATCTTTATGTGCAACATTTTTTAAAAACAATTATAATTATATAATATATAATTTACCCATTTTCAAAAGACACGTTCAATCACAAATTGCGTCATCTGGCACAAGTTAATTTTATCATTTTCTTTTCTTAGTTAGTGGAGCTTGCGAAGCACTATTACTCTTTTTCTGGACAAAAGTTTGGCATGCAACTCGTCCTGCGCGGTTTGTCGTAAACCCATAAATGAGGTGTTAAATCAAATGGCTTATTGTGGAAGGGTGTGCTGTGACTTTTATAAGTGATCGGTGTGCAATGTTTTTAGGGCGTACGAAAAAGTAGGCAAAAAATTCTATAGACTTTCTATAGAAATTCTATAGAAATGTTGTGATGTTATAGCTCTGCATCACAATGTCGTAGAGACTTGGGGGTGGGCTCATATCACTTGGCTTAGTAAGCAGCAACAAATGGTAACATTTCAACTTTATAGCCACGCCCTAGCAACCGGTTACAATACCCTAACAAGTGCAGGGCAAGAGCAATTTGCGACCGCAAGAACTGTGTATCAGTGACGGTTGTCCTGTCAGTCATTCCTCACGTGACATGTGAAATCTCCCGCAGCAAGATTAAACGTGATAGAGAGCACATGCGCTGTGGAGAGAAAATCGCTGATGGTTATGTGTGTGTGAAAATAAGATGTGCATGGATTTATGCAGGTATTTCAGTTCTGAAGTAGAGACTGATGCACAGATGGAGAAAGCTGATGAAGGAGATGCTATGCCCTCAACGTTGAGTGGCATTTTCTTATCTGTGACTTTACTTGATACTTCAGATTCAGAATCTGACACAGACTGAATTATCTTCTAAATAGTTTTTACAAGTTCTTAGAAATTTCAGTTAAGTTAGAATTAAATATTTGTATTGATGTTTGTAATTTGATTATTTTATACGACTGTTGTTATTTGTTTTTGAAAATGTTTTTGATTGTTTTGTCTCCATTGTTTTGTCACAATATTCTTTTTTTTTAGTTGGACTACTTAAATTCATTTCGGGCTACCAAAATCTGAACAGTGCCTGCCCGAAGGGCTAACAGGCATTTTGAAATTTTGCGAGCCCTTTTGACTCAGACTGGCAAGTCTTTAATCATTACCATGAAAACTGTCCAGCCATGCCCTAGCAAACATTTAGAGCAATACAGCAACCAACATGAATTAGCTATATCTCAGCACCAGAACATCATAGAGACATTGGCTCTTTTGATTCAAACACACATCTGCCTATTGGTTTTTCACTGTTGACTGTCTAGCCACACCCCAGCAACCATTTACTGTAGCCTAGCAATCATGTAATAAAATTAATAAGCCATATCTTAAGATTAGAACATTGTAGAGTGGGTGCGCTTATTTGACTCAGGCGGTCAGTGGGCTTTAGGTACTGCTCTGGCAACTTCCTGACCACACCCTAGCAACCATTTAGATCACCCTAGCGACCTCCTAACATCATGAATAAGCCATATTTAGTATATCTATCATGCTAAATAATGCTGGCATTATACTAAATCATGCTAGCATCATGCTAAGTCATGATAGCGTCATACCAAGTCATGTTAGCATCATGCCAAGTCATACTAACATCATGCTAACTTATGCTAGCATTATGTTAAAACATGATAGCATCATGTGCAATCATGTTAGCAAGTTTTGCCACGGCAAGCACCACTCACATTTTCTTCAGAAAATGTAACTATCTAGTTTTTTTACATTATTGTAGCTATAACTGAAGGGGTCAAACTCATTGTACTGCCCTGACCCAAACCCAATTTGAATAGTAAAATACATTTTTTTCACACTTTACACGTCTTTCATGTTACTGTGTTCATTGTTGTAACGTTTTATGCTACCATTTTGGGTTGGTGGTTTTCAATCAAGAGATCTATAGGCACAAACCTGGTAAAATAAAAGCTTAATAATAAAATAATAAAATCTACCCTCACATCAGAGTATGTCAATAAAAAGTAATTGGGATTTTAACAGCAAATGCAACAAAATATTTACAAGGTCTCTCATTAAACTACACACAACATTTTTAAAGTTCTAACCATTCCAAAGCCATGAAATACCCCGTTTCTTTTCATTTGAATTCTGCATTCTGCTTATTTCCTGTGTGCTGTGCTTAGCCTCAGCACTGCAGGGACAGACAGTTGATTTACAGTGCCAAAGCAATGAGACGGAGCTACACTGCAGTCCTTGACTGAATGATTTGATTAACATGCTCCTTCACGGAGGGCAGAGCAAGAGCTATGGCTGCCAGTGGTTGCAGTTGCTGGCGGGCGGAATCTGGTCTCGCCCCGCTGGCATTTCTCTGCTGGTCTCTCCTCCCCACGCACCTTTATCCCAAAATTAATGGCAAGTTATGAGAAGAAGACAGCAGCATATAAATCACACAAAATCGACACTATGAATTCTGCAACACAGATCAGTGATTATAAAGAAAATGGGTTTTCTTCTAGAGCGTCTCACAGCCCTGAATTTGCAGCAGAGGACAAGACCAAAATTTACTGTCCCGTTACACAAGGTGTAAAAGGGTGAATAACAAATGAAGGTCTGAAAAGGTTACATTAAAAGCTCCCGGTATTATTTGCACCGATGTAACTGTTGTGGTTTGTTGTGTTGTGAGAGAACTAAGACGTATTTTGCATGTGTTGTACTTGCAGCTTTGGGGCCCGTCTCTGGCCTGTCGTTCATGAATTAGAGATTGATAGCATTTGTGCAGCTTTACGTAACATCAGTAGTGCTGACACATTAAACCCAGACAGGTTGGGCTCTCCTAGCAACCAGGCCTGTGATGGAGAGCAGCGTTTCAAAGCAAAGAGCAACTATCTAGTGTCTCTATTAAAGATTCATGACTCTGGGCCCTTTTTCTACTGAGCACAGAAAAAAGCTTGACTCTGGGAGTTAATAGACACAGAATAACAGTAATTACCACTGATGAACCTGGAACAATGTTCTACCAAGCATCCAACACTGCAGAAAAAGGCCAATAAGCATTTATTTACCAAATGTGGCATTTTTATTATATAAACTTCTCAGCAATGCTTTGTTACAGCCTGAAAGGTGACCTAATTTTCTCTCTGTCAAGTTCTAAAACAAATACATTGTTGTCCAATAAAAGGATATGTTGGACAGGTACCTTAAAAGTACCATAACAAAAGACCATATGACTCTTGCACTATATTATTGACTAAAATATAAATCGTTACCATCAAAAAATCCTCCTGCCGGTGCAGCTCTCAGCCAGTGCTTGCTGGTGGGTTCTTTTTTCAGAGACCTACACCCCATAAAGAATCTGACATGAGCTAATCAGACAGTAGCTTCAGGTCACCTGCTTGCCAAAATTTACAATCTAATATACACTTGTATGGCCAGTACCACAAACATAGACTATAATATATATATTTATTTAACAAAGATAAAGACCAAATACAATATTTGATACTTATGTTTAACTGTGCTCAAGTTCCATTTGTGTGATTTAAAAACACACATAATAAATTTTGGTGGCTTGTGATAGGTTACGAGATGTGAACTGATGTGTAGCTTCACGGTTGTCAAATCAGGTGTGACATTCTCATGTGCCATATTTAACTGCAATTAATGGCAATATAGAAAGTGAATATCAAATTAAATGTCACTCCATTCCTCATACAAAGCTGTTGTTTTGTTTCAGAAGACCTGGATTTCTTTTATAAAACTTAACCTCTGATCATATTAAGCTTCTGTTAAATGGAAAAACAAGGTTAAAAATTCTACTAAACTTATAGTTTTATGTTCCACTGCAGAGAGAAAGTCATATAAGAAGTCGAGCCATTTTAGTGTGAACTAGGTTTTTAAAACATACAGCAGCAGCTAACAGCTGAACAATAAAAGGAGTGTCAGGAGTGTGAAAGTGAGATGCTGAGGCCGGTCTCTCAGACTGGATGAATGTCTTAGATAAGATAACACACCTCTGAAAGCCTGGAGAGGAGCCAATGGGAGCAATCACAACAGAAATCAATACTCAGCAACAAGCCAACACACAGGAAGTAAAGAGATCTCGGAGAGCTTGAACATTACAAAAATGTTGGTTCCCTACAGAGGTTTGTCGTAATTTGACCGGTATGTTATTTTCTTTGTGACACACAGATTACCAACCACTAAATTGCTTTCTGAAGATTGCCTGAGTCCCCACAGGGACTGAGCTGTATTTTCATTTAAATAATTTATTGCCAATTTTTTACTCTCTTTTTGGCTTCATCTGGCTAAACATACACACTAATTATAACAGTTACAAAATCATTACTCCTGTGTATGTCCCATCACATGCCTTATTGAGTGGGTCTGTAACTCTCGGAAATTTACAGGTTGCAAGTTGAGAATTCTGGAAAGTGGCTGAATGTTACAAATAACGGCATTTATAAGTATAATGATTCACAGAGATGTTTTTTTCTGATTTTTGGAAAACAATTCTGTATTACAGGTGCTGTTTTGCTATTGTCTGCCAGACTAAATTAAACTGAATTATACTGATTTAGATCATCCCCATATCCTTACTGTGAAATTTAAATAAACACATGAAAAACACAGAGAAAGATTTGTAAAATATCAAACTGAAAAGTGACTGCTTTTGTTAAGGTAATATTTATTCAATAGGGTTAGGTTTTGGCCATTACCAAAACCATCTGTTGGAGGAGTCATAACTTTGAACATCATTATTTTATTGACACAAAAAATGTTTGTGAAAAGCCACGAAAGCAGTAACAGAGCGATGCAGGAATGACATCTACAGCCCCACTGCAGCACAGCCGATCTCCAATGGGACATCCATCACAGCTGAGGTCAAAGATCTGAACTTCTACCTTCTGAGAGGGACGGATGTCTCCTCAGGGAGCCATTCAGCACTGTCTGCTGATCAGCCCTTCTCCACGTCGCCTATACATCAATCTGCCCTTGTGCTGAAGTCAAACATGGAACTTGGCAAAAAAGCACGTAACGCTGGCATACTCGGCAAAAAACACAGATAGAGGGAAAACGAGTTTGATTCAAACAGTTCCGATTTTATTTGAAATTGTTTTGGATTTTACCGCATGGCAGGTCAAAAGAGATGAAGTTTAAAGCACTATGGCAGGGGAATGACAGCACACGTGAAATAATTGGTTGCTATTAGCTCATTATGCAGCCCGTAGCTTTAAACTGCAAGCCAAATTTTCTAAGTCTCTATATGAAGACTGTCCCCTTTTCATGGAATTATTTTTTTCATCATAACTGATGTGTCTGCAGCATATTTCCCATTATGAACTGCTCTGACCTGATAAAATATAAATATGTTGACTCACACCATGTGAAGTCCCTACAGGGAAACATTATTGCAATTCTAATGACCAGTCAAATGTTTCCAGATAAAGCGCATCAGAGTCGTACAGGCCTGATGAAAAATGTATGAGATTTTATTTCTCGTAATGAATGTGGGCGCTTCTTTTCGTTAACATTCACTGGACGTTGTGCTTGGCTGACCTGCTCTGACTGAGTCATGTCTCTGAACAGAGGGGCCGCATCCGAGTCCCCGGGGCCAAGGCAGAGCAACAGTTTGGGTTGCTAGACTCCTGAACTAGCGGTCATGGTTCAAGTAAGAATTGAGCATGTGTGGGCATCTCCACTATCAACTTTAGCCTGTTACTTTAATGGTTTTCCTACACACTGAGAAACAGGAAGTCTGTGTCAGCAAGGGTATAGATTCTCCTAAAAACATGCATAATCTAATAGAATCAAATCTCATTCACTTAGTGGATGCTCACCTCAGCAGCAAAAGACGTCAAGAGTGTGAGAGATTGTTTGAGAAAAAAAAAACTAAACAGATGTGGCATTTCCGCAGAACTCCTGTGTTTTATTTCCTAAAGATCTGCAATGCAAGTTAAGCAGGTACATGGCATTATTTTCAGTGCAAACACTCATTTCTGTAGGCTGATTATAGATCAATGATGTTTGTCTGCATACTTAATGACACAGCATTACACAAATTATTTAACACTTAACAGAACGTTTGACTAGGTTTTTATTGATCATGGTGGCAGTAATATCAAATGAAGACTGAATGATGGACAGGGGAATTATAACCTCTTACTACAGCAATCATTATAGTTTTGCTTTTAGTTTTCAAGGCAATTTTTGTTACATTGTTACCTAATTTGTTATGTGCTTTTGACATTTTATTTATTTTAAATATTGCCATATTAGATTGGATCAGTTTTCGTGTAGTTATTATTATCAGTATGTTTAGTCGCCCAGCTTAAACATACAGTTTTATGCAAAAGTTTGGGCACACCTCCATTTATAATAGAGGCTTTATAATAATGATCTTCTCTACAAAAAGATTGTAGTGATATGCCATTATTGTTTTTTTAGAGAAGGCTGGATAATGTGATGTTTTTCAGACAGAAATTCTCAGTGTAGCAGTACTGTGTTGTGTAACATAAAACTAAAAGTGAGCTACTGAGCTACTTTCCTGTAGCTCAGTGGTTAGAGCATGGTGTTAACAATGCGAAGGTCATGGGTTCGATCCCACGTATTGCACATACTCAGAATCAATGTATAGTATGATGCAATGTAAGTTGCTTTGGATAAAAGCGTCTGCCAAATGCATGATCTGAAAGGCAAAGTGAAAGACTGGTTAGAATGGTCACAGCCAAACCACAAACCACCTCCAAAGAGCTCCAAGAACATCTTGCTGCTGACAATGTCATTGTACATCGTTCTACAGTCCAGCGAACTTTGCACAAGGAACAGCTCAATGGAAGGGTGATGTGCAAAAAGCCTTTTCTGCGTACTGCTAACAAGCAGAGTTGTTTAAGGTATGCAAAGAATCATCTGGATAAGTCAAAATTGTTTTGGAATAATGTCCTCTGGACAGATGAAACCAAGATTGAGTTATTTGGTCACAACCAGAGGCGCTTTGCATGGTGGAAAAAGAACACAGCATTCCAGGAGAAGAACCTGCTCCCTACTGTGAAATTTGGTGGAGGGTCCATCATGCTGTGGGGCTGTGTGGCAAGCACAGGTACTGGAACCCTGGTCAAAGTTGGGGTCACAATGATTCCACCAAGTATCAGCAGATTCTCAAGGACAATGTTCAAGAATTGGTCAAGAAGTTGAAGTTACGCCGTGGTTGGTTGTTATAACAAGACAATGACCCAAAGCATTGTTCCAAATCTACCAAGGAATTCATGCACAGACGCAAATACAATGTTCTAGAATGTTCTAGTCAGGGGTCTGGGATGGCCATCATCGAAAATCTAAGTTTGATTTGAAAAGCGCTGTCCATGCTGGCCAGCCATCAAACCTGACTGAATTGGAGAAATTTTGCAAAGAAGAATGATCCAAAATACCTGCAGGCAGAATTCGAGGACTTATCACTGGTTATAAGAAGCGTCTACAGGCTGTTATTTCAGCAAAAGGTGGTTCTACTAAATATTGATGTCTTATTTCTTTAGGGACGCAAATTTTTGTACCTGTCTGTTTTTGTTATGATTTACATTGCATTGTATCGGTTGATTAAATAAATGTTATTTAAGAACTAAAATGTTGCTGTTTCCATAAGCTATAAATTATATCCAAATGAAGTTGCTATTTCGAAAACCCAGCAGATTATAAATTGAAATTAAAGTTTGAAACTATTGAAAAACTAAATTGAAACTAAGTTTTTAAAATATTCACACCTAAATTCATAAATAAAAATTCATTCTTAATTTTTTCGTTTTAGTAAACTACAACTTAAACTACAAGTTTAGTATAAGTTGCATTAAGTTAAACTACAGTAATAACCCTGATCTACAGCAGATTTTCAAAGTGTGGGGCACACTCACCCAGGGGGGCACCTGTCAGGGGAAATGAGCATACGGGTTAAAAAAAATGTCTGTCTATCAGGAAAACAATTAACAGCCACACTGTTCACACAGAAGCAAAATGAAGTCCTTTATCAGTGCTGTATTTTTGTCCTTAATATAGGGGTTAGGTCGAGACTCCTCCGCTGAACTGCATTTTCTGTTATGAACAGTCAATCTTTCAACACCAAACTGATGCGCTATAGTGCGGTATTACGCCTGTTTTAAACAGATAAAAAGCTGGAGATCATTCTTTCCTGCGTTGGTTGACTGCATCAGTTAGAGAAACACAAAGCGCGACGTGCTTTTTATCTGTCTAACTTGCACTACACGGACAACAAAGAAAACAAAAGTGATTTGGATGAAAATTTTTTAAGTTTTTTAAATTTTTTTTAAGTTATAGAGACTACATCATTAGCAAAATAAGCTTATTGAAGAGAAAGAATTATGCAATAACGTTGCTCCAATTAGCTGCATGCTGCAAACGCTGCCAGTGTGAAATCACAATGGGTGCGCACTGCAAGCATTCTGTCTACGGGCCGTTTGCGTACCACTAACACATGTGGTGTTAAACAGCCGTTATGTAGTGCAACAGAGCAATGGCAACTCTCCTGTATAAAAGGAGACAGCTCGTCGCATCTGACGTCGCAAAACTTAATGAGTTTTGGTGTCTTCTGCACTACAGTTCTTTTACACTGCAGCACTGTTAGATCAACAGCCCCTTTCACACATGCAGTCTTTACTGGCAAATTACTGGTAAATTACTGTTAAGACATCATGTGTAAACAGGCCCCGATTTAATTACCAGTAAATCGGTCCTAGCAATTTACCAGTAAGAGAAGTTGTAACATTACCGGTAAATTACCGGTACATGTGAACACAGAATAGGATTACCGGAATGCACACAGAACACATTGACATAAGAGTTTGCTTTGTAATGATCACAACATTGTGACACAGATGAAGCATTTACTCTGTGCTGTTTACCCAAGTCAAAGAAATCATCTAATGCTATGTCGCTGTGTCAAGAGCAACTGCATGAATGTAATCATTTGCCACATAAATGAAAATACCAACTAAAATCTGGACCGCATGCATTCAGTTACAAGGTAGCTAAAACCCCATCATGTTTTCAAACACAAAAGCGCAGTGGCAGCGAAGCTGTTTAGAGCTCACTGACGGTTGATGACATCACCTGTTATTTTGGTACTGATGTGTGAATTGTATCTTATCAGTACAAAGATAGAACACCGTTGCCTGTGTGAATGGTACATTCTGGTAATTTACTGGCAATTTACCATGATTACTGTGTGAAAGGGGCTAATGTCTCCATTACTTACCATAGTGTTTGTAAGCAAGTAAAAGACTTAATTACTGCAAAACCATTTAGACAGACTAGACATATCTAAAGTTTGAACCTGAAATTTATTACGAGCAGTTTAATATCGGAAAGGTCTGCAGACATTATTAAAGTTATGATACATTAACACTGGAAAATAAGGTGAGAAGAAAATCACTGCTATGTAACAGTAAGGTCAAACCTAATAAATCAGAAAGGAAAACACTTATAAATACATAAAATATATAAAAGATTCATTTACAGAAGTTTAAGCTTCTTAAATTCTTCTTAATTTTTCATAAATCTTACAGTAGTTTAATTCTGTGCCATGAAGTTGTTAGAAAAATAGACATTCACAAAAATGCCAAATGTAAGTAGAACCACAGTGTGTAAATTACCGGTAAGAACTGCAAAATAATAGGCATTATTGAAACTGCAATCTGACTGTGTAACACATTGTGAGTAGTTCAAACCAAAGAAATACAAAATACATTAAACCATCCACTAAAGAAAACAGCTGTCGTGACTCACATTTTTAAACTTTTACCTTAGTGGAAAATGTGCGGTTTGACATCTAGAATGCATGGTATTTGTTTTTCCTCCAAAACACCAGGTGGCAATACATGCAAAATACTAATTCTATATAACAACCAAAACAAGTGTTTTTGCAATAATTGTTTAACTGACAGAATTACGCAAAATACAATATTTTCAACATAGAACTAGAAACAGAAAAGAAATTGTTTAATCTTAAAAAACTTTGTTAAAAAATCGTTGGACTGCTTGTATGTATTCTAGATTAAAGGAAAAAATACTTTTTATGAAACCATGCAAGAATGAGACTAAGACTATTTAAGTGATATAAAATAAATATTACTGAGTGAAAAAGCCATTTGAAACTTTTTGCAGGAGAGGAATCAATATATGGTACAGTAAACATCATTGTACAAGCAGTAAGAATATAATGTCACTTATATTAGTAAATCTGGTTATGATTTATTAGTAAATATTAAACCTAGTGAGATTCTTTTCTGGCTACTGCCTACACAGGCATTTGAAACATTATGTTTGTGTCAATGCAAACACGATTTGGCATTAGCAACATAAAGTAAGTAAAGTAAATCAATAAAGTAATCAGATTGAACTATTTCCTATTGACACTTTGGTGTTTCATATTGGTGTTTTTTGGTAAATTATATTTATAATCAACTTTTCTCTTCCTTTACTCATCATCTTTGATCAATATCTTCACTCATCACAATGTGTTCAGGGATTTCCTTTCTGTGAAGGACACAAGCACGCTGCCTTAGAATTCAGTCAAAAGAAGTCATAATGATGCTGTCTACCATTCTGAACAGTCTTTGTGCTGGGCACACGCCAATCATGACTTAAAATGCAGCCTTAGAAGGCAGCTCACAGGTTTTTGGAACAGAGCCCAGCCAGAGTTTAGCAAACACAAATACCAGATATCCGAATTTGCTGCCTCCAGCACCAAAGATATTCGATGCAAGACAGAAATGTTTCGCTCTATAAATTTATCAGGTTTATCGGCAGTTGAAGAAACTTTGTGAGCAGAGTCTTACCTTCTGAATCTTGAGAACAGCATGCACCAGTGAGCAGAAGAACTCCAATGCCTATTCCCAACCATTTGAAGAGCCACAACCTCTGGCACATCTTTGAGCGTTATAGCATGCTCACCTGCAAGCACAAAGCCACAGAACACAGTCTGTTATACAGAGGAAGAGCTTCTCTCGCATGCATGAGCAGCTCAATGACGCCCACACCACTTCAGCCGTACCAGGCGTAACTTGTATCATTGGTGGCCTTTAAATATGATGCATTTCTGCAACTGACCTTAGGAGGATTTTAATACCAAGTGACGATTTGATTTTCTTCTCTTTAAGAAAATTATTTACCGTTTGTCATAAAAAGCAATCCCAAGAACTTTTGAAGTTTACTCACAGAGCATTCTAATTAATTCTGGTGTCAAAGCAGACAATGAAACGGGCTGAGTCAATTTCCCCGCCATAATTACTCTAGTCATTTTACATCATAAAAATAATAGCGAGTTTGGCTTTGGGGACGAGACATCAAACTGGAATGGAGTGTAATAACAGCGTTGAAACAGCGTTTGCTGCACATATAACCGTACCCTTTGAAGTGAGCAGGGAGACAGATAGTGTTCACCGGGTGAGAGATTTAACAACCCACAGCAAAGTACAGCTTTGAAGTTTGCAACATGTCTGAGGGTCAACAAACTTCTTCCTGGATAAGACCCAGAGAGCAACATGTTCTGGCAGGTTTGGGATTAGGGAGAGATAAGAGTTCACTTCGAAAAGAATAAGGTCAATGTATTAATATTTGTGACTTAATCATTTGGGGAGGTTAAATCAGAACGGGACATTTAGCAGTGATGTGAGTCTGCATAATCTCAAGAGATATAGTGACATAAGACAGCACAAGCAAATCAATATGAATTCTTTACATAAGATTTAATCAAAAGATAAAGGTAAATCTTAAAAACACCTTTTCAACAGAATTCCAGTCCGGATCCTTTTAGGTCGTTTTACTTGCCATTAGTTTTGCAAATTGCAATATTTCCACTTACAATTTTAAACACAAATGTCCAATTCCAATTTTAAACACAAATCCAATTCCATTTGATGTTACTATCTATTTTATTAAAGTTCAATTTCACTACATTATATACATTTACAATCTCTACATTTTTTCAACCATGATAATTATTTAATATCAAAGGTGGCCTTCATCCTCCTATATTCCAAAATTGTACAAAATTGTGAGTTTTTTACAAACAGATAAACAGAATGACTATATCCACATGTATGATGCAGATAATGCTATTTTATCAACAAAGATTTTGTCAATATTTAGAATGCATAAGTGACGTGAAAGAACATGTGTTGTTTTATATCTGACAGTTAACACTGAGGATCAGGCAAAGAATAAAGCACATGTTGCTATAAAATAGCAGAAAGGTTTCTTCTACATGCAGATGAACAATAATTCCTTAGTACATAAACTGCTATTTTTGTTTGTTCTGTGGCCTGTTTCATCCCAGTTTTCATGAATCAGTGACAGAACACATTGAAAGAAACATTTCTAACTAAAACCGTAGACACAAACATACAGCATGAATAGAAAAGTGTATTTCCAAATATAAACAACCAACATCGTGACATCAGAGCCAAATGAACATCAGCCGAACATGAGGTGCTCAAGGAGCTATACAAATTCCTTTTCCAGTGAGTGAATCTATAATACAATCTTGACAGATTTGTTTTGGTTATCAGGGCGTTGCATTGCAAACACTACAGAGGCTATCTGAAAAAAGCACAAGCTACAAAAATATAACTTGTTGTGATCCAGATATCAAATCACATCAGCAAATCCAAACATACCTGATGAAAAGTTCCATTTCGGAGTGAAAAAGACACAAGCGTGCAGGCGACTTTAGGGACCTTCACTTTCAAGCCTTCAGACTTGTAGTACATCAAAACCCTCCACACCAGAGTCAATCATAGCCCTGCAATCCTCACTGACTATCATTATGAATGGTCTTTGTTCTACCAAACTGAAAGACTCTTTGGAGACACGGATGTAATTTCATCCTCTCTGTTGTCAGGATGGAAGCATATCTCTCCCCTGTGTTCCTCAACACAAAGGTCTTTCTCGGGACAATCAATGAAAGATTGCTTTGTGTTACGTGATGGACTGACGGCAGACATGATATGTCAAGGGGCGAATTCTATAAATGTGCTTGCTTCGAAATATATTTTTGGTTTCTCAGAATTAGCCGAAACTGAGTGAAATCTCTTTGTGTGTAGCCATATAATCAAGTCCACAAAGCTGTGGACCTTCAATAAGCTAATGGCCTGGAACAGTGTTCTCCGCTTCAAACCTAATCTTTCAGAGTAACACAGACAACACCTGCTGGATTGTGTAAAAGCTTCCCTTAACCAAATTGCACAAATTGGATTCAAACTTCCTTCATGTTGTGTCGGAATGATCACTTGTACGAGAGGAGTCTGCAGGCACCATGTGAATGTGGTAATTAGCGACAGGAATCCTCCATAAGAGCAGACATTCAGCGCTGGTGCTGTGTTAATTAAGGAATCATTGTGGAAGCAAACTGGTATTGGGCCCTAATGAAGTTGTAATTGTGAAGAAGTTCATTTTGTTCAGTTTGACCTTGTTTACACCTGGTGATCACATCAAAAGTGGCAAAGCAGAGATATCGGCGTTTACACCTGCATTAAATTGTGTCTCCTGTGACACTTGTATTGGGTTTTGTGGTGGGGTCTCTCTGATACATATTTTATTTCAAGTTGAGAAGCATGAAAGTATAAACAGTGATAAAACCAGCGCACCAATTCTAACTATACATTTATTTTAATGTAATCATGTATGTAATTTTTTCAAGCGGAATTCTTAGTTAGTTCGCATGTTAAAGACACAGCTATAAAATCGACTACAAAAATGCTATAAAAATGCTCATCCAATCCTTTCATTCTGTACGAATGCAATGACAGAATGTCCTACTTGCTTATCAAACTATACATTTGCATACCTCCACACACCCTGTTTACACAGACAGTTTTCTGTCTTCAGCAAGTACATGTGTTTCGAAGGACATGGCTTTAGAGATCGTTCAGAAGGGCAGGTGGGATATTATGCTTTCAAAGCTAGCTTGCTATTGCTAGCCTCTCTGAAATTGCTCCCCTACCTTTAACTGAACTTTAGATCAGCTTTATGTGATCAGTGTCACAGCGTGTTGATATCAAACATACAGATGTTCTGTGAAGTCTCGTGCTTGGCGCTGACTAAACTCAAATGATGTGGTCACAGGTGTTTATATATTGCCTATTAAATGTGCTATCAAATTAATGTTATATTACTGTTTTACTCTCATTTTTTAACTTACAGTAACTATTACAGTTTATACAGTATGTTTTGATGAATGCTGTTTCATTTGCTTACGAACATCTGATCTTTTGGTTTGTATTCTTAAGTTAAGGAAAGAAAATTAAATCAAAACAAGAAAATTAAATTCAATTATGTATTCTTCAGTTTTTAAGTACCAACCTTGCTAGATTATGGAAAAATAAACAAACCAATTCAAATCATTAAAATTTTAGATAAAGAAAACCATATTATATTATATTACCCAATATACAATCAGGCAAAACTAATACTGTAATATTGATTTTGGTCATACTGTTGACCCCTGACACACAACACATAATTATCACTTCCGAGTTTGTAAGCAGTAGCTTGAAGACAGCTACACCACCACCAGCCCTGCTACAGAAATCATGCCATTTCTAAAAAGCTCTCTTGAGAATGAATCCCTTGAAACGTCTCCTTAAGATAAATGTTAAAAGACAAGAGGTAACAAAGTAGACAGAATGCTAAAGTAATCCAAATGAATCACAACAACAGGAGAAAAAGCACAATTGCCAAAAGCTCAATGTCCTATTGTACTAACTTATTTTCCCAATTTTTCCCATTCTTGCCAGCACGCAGGGCACTCAGAGTGAAAGCACTATTACTGGAGAATTGTGGGTAATGCTACAATCAGTCAGCCTCAAAGCTGAAGTGAGTGGGTGAATTTCTGACAGAGATCAGTAAGGTAATGGGCCACACTGAACCTGTCAACACAGCTAATCCATTACACTGCTGTGTGTTTCAGCAGCTGAGGAATGCTTCAGCCACGCAGCTGCTGGGAAACAATGGTCAGTACATAATGAGGCAGAGGAGAAACGCAGTGTGATGGAACGGCAGGAGGCAGTGATTTATTTTACCACAGTAAAATTAACATACTGCAGAACAAACCACTGTATTCTGAGGACATATGATGGAGTTGTGTGAGAATGTACTAAATATGACAGAGTTATGTTATTTACTAAACACTTCCCTTCTGTCATAACTCTCAAACTTAATATGCTGAACTGTTGTTACACAAAACAGTGTGAAGATCTATCAGAAATGATCTTTTTTGTGTTCCTCAGAAACAATAACAGTCCAGTCTGTTTTTAGAAAGATATAACTAAAGACAAAAGGCTAATTGTTTTAGTGAAATGTTTCTTTAAGCGCTGGTCCTGTCAAGAGTGTTTTCTGTCCATTAGGTCAGTGGCTGATACCAAAGCCCTTTAAGGAATATCTCCCCACTTGGCAGCCATATTTGTAATGCCTCAGGCAGCTATTTCAAACATACAAGGCTAAGTTCTATCTACTTGAAGAGATGAAGACAGATGTCTCTAAAAGGTTACAGTAAAAGAAAGCATTTCCAACCAGCTATTAAACCTGTCCCATAAATTATGTTTCTTAAGCTCAAATATGCTACAAATGCTTTATTTTGGTTGCTTAAGCTAATAAGCATGCACAATGGCTGGCAAGTACCTCACAACACTCTGTACAGAGCCCATCCCCCAAAGAATCTTTAGTGTTTAACCACTGATAATTGACTCTTTCTACTGGAAGGCAGGACTTTATTTGCCTGCATTGGCCTTATTGAGCATTACACTTTCATCGTGTTAATATTCTATAATCTTTGCTGATACTTAGCAGTGATGATGTCACCGGTGATGTCGAAGTGTGACATCATCTCCCTCTTTAAACTAAACTGATCACTCATTTATCACTTATTCTGTCTCATTCTGTCTATTTGCCCCAGGGTGAGTGATGACCTTTCACTCTAATTCTATAATTATACTATAAAAAAAACTATAATTCTTATTTACTTTAATCCACATTCATTCACTCGCAATAGCGAGTAGCAATAGTGTTTGCTGAGGTGAATGACCAAAATACAGTATGGGGAAAAAATTAACAATAAAACAAATTTATAATCAACTGTGGGTGTACAATTGTGCATTGTACAAAATAGGAAAATTATAAAAAATTACAGAATCAAACTGACCTTTTCTATTATTTTTAATGACAGCACTTTATAAACCAAAATTGTCATTAATACATATCAAAACATGACAGGCAACACAGACTTTATGCATCAAATATTAAAAAAAAAAATCTTTGGCAAACTAATGAGAGCTTTTTAAGAAATAAGTATCCAAAAGGATAAATGAGCTTTTTTTTACTTATCTACGGTTATTGATCATCTAAGCAAGACCTTATTAACTTAAGAAACTCATCAGGGACTCTGTGCTCTGTTCCTGCAAAAGACCCAAATCAATCATGCAGATTCATTATATCTGTGAGTCACATGTAGCAGTAAACAGAGAGGATGACGGACCCTTTATTCTCTCACCAGTTTTATCTCAAACTACACAAGCATGTAAACAAAATCATGGCAAGGCATGACTGTAATTATGTGGAAATGTCACCTGAGAAAATTACAATAAAATAACAAATTAGTGCAATACTGCATGCAAACGATTTGAATGCATTTCCTGCACTTTAAGCATGTAATCACTCAAAAAAATCACTGCTTGTATTAATAAATTAAAACAAGCAGTTCTTCCAAAAATTAAAATTTGACTTAAATCATTTACTCACCCTCAAGACATTCCAAAACTCAATGGAACACAAGAGGAGAAATTTTGAAGACTGCACATGCTTTTCCTTGATAAATAAAAACACTTCACTGACCAGACTGCAAAAAGGGTAAACAAAAATAAACACCATAAGGGTTATTCAGGTGTCTTGGAATACACTGAAGTATATTCAAGTCTTCTGAAGTCATATGATAGCTTTGTATATGGAACACACCCCACACACTCCACAAATCTCACGTCCATTCAAATGAAATATGGCACCTTTCAGTGTTGTCATGCCATTTATTGCCAAATGGTAGTTTGATCCATACAGAACTGTAGTAGGTGCACAAACGCACAGACAGACAGATAAACCTGTTATGCCTAATTTTTTATTTGAAAATACAATTGTACAAGGCCTGCAAGAGTAGCACAGAGAAAGTTGCTATAAATCACACTGTAATCTGACAGGTAGCCTAGTAAAGGTCTCCCAGCTGAAATGTATTTAGTCTTTGAGAAAGACCTGTGGTCCTCAAAGCCCAGGAGCAATTGTAAAGCCACAGAGGTTCTGTCAGAGAACCTGATGACTGACCTCCATCACAGGGTCAAAACTCCTAGCTGCTCACACTTTGTCCCTTCCAGGTTTTGCCAACCTCAGTTAGATGGGTCTGATCAGATCACATGACATGTCTTTCCTGTGAAAGACAGACTGTATCCCAAAAGCCCTCCATGCCTATGCTGTCGCCACCAGTCAGCATTTAGACCAGGTGGCCAGGATGAATTGGAGGGACAAACGTCCCTGAGTGTCTGATTACAGAGGCCCCATTTGATGAGAGTTCTCCAGCTAAATGAGCATTACTATGGTTGCCTGAGAGCAGAACAAATCCTATTAGCCAATGTCTTTAATGAGACAGCCAGCGACAGTCAAATGATGGGCAGCGTGGCGATAAATCAACCCACACACAGCAAAAGGCTGAGTAGTGCGGCTAAAACATGCACAGTCATAGGCATATAGGACATGCTATGGATTCTTGGATTTTTACCGAAATATGATCTACTCTATTATGTTATATGGGATTCATTTGTAAAGACATTATGTTGTAATATTCTTCTCATTTGAGGAATGGGGATAAGGCTGGATTAAGTCATTAAATAAATGATACTTTACTTCAGGTTCCTAATTGGTTTTGCTTCAGGAACCAGATTTTACACTGAACTGGAGACCAAATACTAGGGGTAGGAATCATTGGTGTCTTACGATTCAATTCAAATTGATTATCTATCGCTCTCTATCGCCATCTCTGTTTGAAACATAAAATTGCAGGTTAATTAGAGTCATTTTCTTAATGTTATGAAAAATTTAAATTCTAAACAACTTCCATAAGAGCAAGCTATAATTGCTGCACCATCTACAGTACCCGAACAGGCAATATAGTAGCTTGTTCTTCTTTTTGCTATTTAGAAAGACTTTCATTCATTTTCTGTGAATTCAGACCCGACCATTCGAATTATAAACCATTATTATAAATGATTACAATATAATAATTGCAAAGCAGGGTAAGGTGAGGAGATTGTGTTGAGCACTAATCTGTCAAGTACATGCTTAATAATTGAAAGTTACGTATTGCAGTTTTAAGGGGCGTGCTTTGCTTTTCTTGTGGTAACCATGGCACTTTAATGAAGAGAGGACTTCAGAACAGAATAAAAAAAAACAGCAGTATGCAAACCAAACAGCAGCTTCTATTTAACTGTTCAAGCGGAACAACAGCTTCTGGTCAGAAGAATTTAATAGTTTAAATTATACACACCCTGTAACCTCATTGT
>JAZGTJ010001290.1:0-60338 GCA_036877575.1 Botia almorhae | reverse complement strand
ATTTTGTCAGCCTCATGTTATTCCAACCAGTATGACTTTTGTACTTCTGCAGAACACAAAAGGTAAAATTCTGAAAAATGTCAAAGTCATCATATGGCCTCTAAAGACTTAAAATACAGCCGACAGTCAGACAGACCACTTTTATGGTGCTTTTTGAAGCATGAAAGCCTAAGTCTCCATTCATTGTAAATGCATGGAAGTGACCAGCGCAGTTTTCAGAATTTCCTCTCTTGCGTTGCATGTAAAGTCAGAAAGTCATGCGAGTTTGGAACAATTTGAGGATAAGTAACGGTAATTATGACAGAATTTTCATTTTTGGGTGAACTATTGCCATCCGCTGGTGTTTTGGCTGGGGACCAGATCTTAGTATAGCAGAAACCTGCTCTGTTCTGCCAAATCGTGCTGTATCATTTGAATATTAACAGCAAAAATGAGTTCACCTTGCAAGAACAGCTGATATTTGTTGATAGTTGGCATCACAGACCTAGGACTTAAAAAATCTTGGAGAGCATCATCTATGCTCTTTAAACACAGAGAGGCAAACATTTTAAGTCTGTGGGGTTTTGGAACAGGGTGTAACATGTTTTTCATATTCTGAAATGTTTTGATGGGACTTCACAGTTTTAGCTTGCCAAGCGAGCGGTCGTGTTAACATTTGCATCTTAGTCACAGCAGGGCTCTTTGTCAATCAGGGTGTGTCTGAGGCCTGAAAAGAGATGATTGAAGTGAAGAGAGATTTTCATGCATTTTTCGAAACGCTTCATCGTACCTGACGGCATGTGAAAACGCTATGTTGCCATGGTAACCCCTCCCTCAACAAATGACCTCGCTATTCTCTCTGATTTTAGCACCGGGTGAAAAGGGATATTCACTTTAATGTCCAGGGTGTCTGAGCAAAGGTGGGGAAATTGTGTCTAAACAGACTAGGCGCTGAAGGAGGCAGGTTTTTGGCCTTTTGAAAAAAGGGCCCTTCTGGGGGATTTTTTCTGGTTTTCAGAATGCCTTCTGGCTGTTCAGTTAGACACTATCTCAAATTTACACCTTGGAAGATTGCTCCCTTTGGAGTAGACACACAACAGTAGGGGGGCAGAATACTCCACATGACTTTTCCACACATGAAAACAGGCAGAGAACTTCTGTAATACAGAGCAAAGGTCTGTTGTATGCACTGCAACTTTTACATTGTGTTGAGGGGGTGTAAAAAAGCAATCAGGAAAAATAGAGACTCATGTTATTAGATTATGGAGGACAATTCTGTTTTTACTCACACAGCTTACGTGGAGCTGGCTCCGGTTGCTGTTGGTTACTATTTATCAGGTATGCATCACATAGGTATGTGCCTTGGTGCAGGAAACAAAACTCCGCCCCCAATACCTCCCACTTGTATTGAAACCCTTGTGTGCCCTGTTTCCTGTTAACCATACAGTCCTTGATTAACTATTGTGTTGTGCAATCACATTAAGTGCACTGTGCTTTTCCTCCGTATTTGTAAGGAATGCAAAAATTCAATAGGTTCTTGCAAAATGCTTCTCTGGCCTGCTGAATAGGTGGATGCAAAAGCCAGTTCAGCACACTGTAATGTTTTTTAGCTGCTTATGAAATCATTGCTGGTTTCCTGCTTTGCTTTGCTGTGCTGTAATAGTGAGTCATTATATTCAAGTCATTAATTGCTGTGGTTTTATGCAGTGCACAGATTTATGGATCTTCCTCATTCAGGAATAATCTTGTCCATTTAATGTTTTTTACCCCATTAATGCACAGTCCTTCCCTAATTAACTAATTTTTATATTAACTGAATTAATATATATAGGATGATGGAAAGATATTGCACTGATAACTACTGTTAAATTAATATACACTAGCAGTCAAAAGTTTGGACGCACTTTAGTGAATTTATGTTTCTTATGACCTTAAAATCCTTTTGATTTAAAGGCTACTACTTAAATGCTTAAAATTAGCTTTGTAGACAAATGTGAATTGTGCCCAAGTATGAATTTCTTTACACTTACAATCTAATGGAACAGTTTTAATGTAGTACTTGGACCAGCTAGTGATGGAAAGGCAGCCAAGAAGTGCACAGTGCACATGGAAAATCCCTTAATAGTTAAAATGTATAACACTTAATTTCCATACTTCTTTTTGCATTGTATCAAAGGTTTTTATTAGTTTTGTGAAAAATAGCAATAAAGAATAATGGTGTCCAAATGATTTGACTGGTTGTGTAATTGACTGGTTGTGGCATTTAAATATTAAGATATATATTCTGTATTATGTTATTAGACTTTGTTTTCTTAATCAGAAGAGCTTTACAAGTTACGTTGTCCTGCCAAGCTGTAATAAAACAACTAATCATATTTCATCCCCCGTAATATTATTTACATTCAATCCTTTAACTGCCTTAGTGAATGAATGTGGCTGAAATAATGTAGCTCTTAAATGACATACTTATTTACATACTAAAATTAAGACCTTCGACAATGCTACGCAATGAAATATTGTGTGCTGATATGTGTCGTTAATCAAAGCCAGTTTACACTCAAAGCAGTCTCACAGACAGCTTCTCTATGGTTTCATTAATACTTGTATTCCCATCACAGGGAGCTTCGCATTGGCTGACCTGGGCATGTGTGAACCCAACCCAACATCGACTGTGTATTGTTCTGATATAAGCCTGCTCCAGGACGCATACACCTTAAACGCTGGGTCCGACGTGGACTCCGACCCTGAGGGGGTCATGACCCCAGAGCGTGCCGTCCAGCTGTGGAGCGGACAGCCCCTGAAGTCCCGGCGAAGCTCTTGCCTCTCCAGCCCCGACCACTCGGTTCTCACTCTCACAGATTCTGAGAACGAGCACAAGACCGATGACGAATCAGGTAGGAGAGAGAGAGAATCGCTCGCGGTGAGGAGAAATGAATCAAATGAAGAGACAATTGAACAGACACTGATGATTGGAGATTTATCAGAAGGGTAGTGCATCTAAATTAAGTGGAAAATCTGTAATTTGGCGAGACATTAGTTTCAACAAGGGATTCCGGTGTAATGGGACGTCTCGATGAAACATTCTCATTTCCCAAAGGACTTTGGTCCGTTTTGGTGAAATCAAGCAGATTGAATAATTAAATAAGAACTATTTAAGTTTTCCTCAACACTGAGGCATCAGTATTGGTAAATCTGAGGACTGCATTCACTGCGTCAAAGATCAAAGCCATTTACACAACAAAAAAAACGGTATGACTGCAATCTCAAGAGGCATTTTTTTTCTCCAATATAGCGACACATTATTGCAACAAAAGCTGCGGTGACTTACCAATGTCAAGTCTCATATTATACATTTTTATGGGTATCAGGCCCATATATTAAATGCTCACTGTTGAATGAGCTGACTGTTGAATTCATATAGGTGTAATTTTTTCTTTTACATACATACAGTGTCAAAAGCACTAGACATCAACGCGAAACGCACCTTCACAGACATCCATACGGATAGACTCTCAGTAAAGTTACGATTGTAATTAAGCCGCCTTTATCGGTCCCATCAGAAATGTAATTGAAAAGCCTAATCTCATTAAAAAACTTATCTTAAAATATGTAAAGACATTTTTTGTTAACACGTGGTTTCCGAAATGTTAGATTAGAGACGACATGCCTCAGAAATGCTTTTATTTCACATGCGCTCACGCTCACCCACAGGAGGCGAACAGAGGGAAGTGTTTAGGGAGGGAATGTGAAACTCCAGGGGGTGCTAACAGAAAAGCAGCTACAGTAGGTTTTTCATGTTGAGGTAAGAGTATATGCTGCAGTAGATCTAGAGGTTTGGAGCCAGGCAGTCATCGTTTAAAGGCAACTCGGCTATGCTGCACTTGGACATCAAGGCCACCACGTGCACTAATGGAAGCAGGTTCTTTGAAGGAGAGACACAATGCAGGATTTATGATACCTGCGGTGAGACGCAATAAGCAGCAGGTGCATCGCATCACACACTGCCAGCAGTGTTCCATTCTTGCTTTTTCTTCTAGTGACACACTCCTATTGTGAGCGTGTGCATGCGCTGGTGGCAGGAACGTGGAATGATGATTTGAAAAGTAGGGTAAAAAAAAATATTTTTAAATATACAATTATATAATTATATATATATAAATATATTTTTAAAGATACAAACTGGTGTCTCTAAAATCAAGTTAACATGTTAAGCCTCCTTAAAATTGTAACTTGGTTTGCCCAAATTCAGTACTTTTGACATTCTTGACTTTTAAAAATAACAATCGTATCGTAATTTTGACGTAATCTGTTGGATTAGTATTTATTTTAATTGTGGTTAAATGTAGTAGTAGTTCTACCTGACTTTTTACTTTTAAAACTGTATTTGTATAAACTATAAAAACTGTGTAAACCTAAAGATAATTTAAAATAAAGCTATAAATACAATTTTATTTAACCTCCTGAGGTTGACAAAAACAAAACAAAACAACAAAAAATTGCTGAAGGGTAGCACCCCCTTTGTAAAAAAAAAAAATGAAAAAAAAAATTTATAAAGAGTTTCAAGCCCTGTTTTGTATCATTTTTGTGGAAAGTGCCAAAGGTTTCTACGCCCCTGGGTCCTTTTCATAGGGTCTTTGGAGTGTCTTTGAAGGCATGGTCTTTGAGTTCTTCTGTTTGGAATGGTTGTTGATGGCTCTTTTTAGGCTGCACCATGAGGCGTGAGATTGAAAATGGTGGACAATAGCCAAAACAGTATTTTGACATTATGCTGGTGATTTGTGTAGTTAAAAAATGATAAAAACAGAGTCAGAGAGCAAAATAATTAAAAAATGAAACAACAGCTAAAAGATGACAAAACAAATCTGCTTTCTGTGTATGTCCAAAGCTTTTTACAGCCATGTTTCAAAAGTTAGCCTAGTTAAACATTCTTTTGTGCTAATCAACAGAGTTCTATAGACTTCCTAAAAGCATGAATCACTGATTCCCACTCAATCTAACTTCTTTCACTCCCATAATTAAATCTTTTCTCCACGGTCCACACCCACTCAGATGGCTGCTTCTGTGAATATTCTTTGTCCATACAAAAGCATCTGCTTTGTGTCCAGCTGTGTTTGTAATTAGCATATGAGCATTAAGTTTTCTCAAAAATGACGTGTTTTTTTCACAGACACCTGCTGTCCAGCCTCCAGTGTGTCTCATTCTCAGCATACACACAGTTTGTTTTTGTGTTAACGGACATTTGAATCATGCAGCGTTTTAAAAATGTAGACGTTTAGCTCAATCGTTAGGCTCATGGTTGGCCTGTGGGTGGTGTCGGCGGGCACGTCACCATTGTGATACACAATCGTTATAGCGCTGGCGTGTGCGCGTGCTGGTAACAGCACGATGTTGCCCCTCAGAAGAATCGTTTACATTGTTCTCACCACTGCTGAGTGCCACGCAGTCTTTAAACTCCCTTGAGGAGGCACTGATCTTTGTTTTTGCTCTGTCTTCCTGTCTCTGAACTTCTCGTACAGACCCACTGGCAGAAATTAAATTTCCTCCTACTAAGTCTAAGGGCTACCTCAATTCTGCGTGGGTTACTTTAATGTACTGCATTTAAAAAACATGGTTCTCCATTTGTGTCCGTGCGTGTGTGTTTATGTACATTGAATTTAATGCAAACACAGCAAGACTCCAACCGCTAATGGATTTCCACCATGGGAGCTAATTAATAGGGACAGTGGGTGCTGGATTTGATCAGGCGAGTGCTGGGTGACTTAACAGCAAAAGTGAGTCTGGGTTCTGCAAGCGTGCAACGAGTGTGGCGCATGACGATATGATAAAGACGGCACCTTCAGGCAACACTTACACTCATTACCACTTGCTTTCGTTGACTTTTGCGGGTCAGCAGAGCTGCTTGTCAGTGTCAGTCCCGCTGAATGCAAGAAATGCCCGGCTGCCTTTCCCAAATCTTCTATTTATCAGCGCGATAGCAGTTTGTATCCACAGACCCCCTCGGTCATCTCTGCCTGTCTTCTGTTGTACTCTGAGCATTGGTTACATTTAAAGAGACTAAGTTCATGTCCCTGGCAGATTATAGCAACATGATTAGAGAAAGAACACTCATTAAAATGCCACAGTTTGCTCGTGGCGCTGTTCGCACGCTTTTAAGTTCTCCTGCTGAACTGTCACAGAGCTTGTACTGGGGCCATTAAATAGTCTAAGGACACAAACTTCATCTCTCTGGAGTCATTGCTTATGTTATGAGGAGCTGTAGCAAAAATCAACCATGAAACCGAACTACGGCCAGAGATGATGAGCGAGCAGAGGATGAGCAAGCAGAGAGAGACTTTTAAATATGAAAGCTGAAAGTTAGTGTTGAATTTATTAGGCAGTAAGGAATATCTCCTTATTTCCAGTATATTTCAGGAACGCACACAAAAATGTGCCTGACTTGAAGAATTTTTTTTAGAAAATAGTTCATTTGCAGTAATATACTGTATAGCTGTCTGTTCATATTGGTTTTGGTGGAAGAAATAATGTTATTTTGCGATTGACATCCAACCTCGTTTCTGAAATCTAAGGGAGTGACTGAAGGCAGCTAGCTTTTTAATGAACACGCTACTCCAAATATCTCTTGTACAGGTTATAGGTATGTTGACAACTAGAGGTTTTTGAGGCTTACCTATGAGCTTTGGTTTCCATGACAACAGGTGAAACCCAATGAAAATAGTTCTTTTGGCAGGTCAGTGGTAAGCGTGTATGCTGTATTTGTGATTTGTGTTTGCGTGTTTTGGGGCTATAAATATTTTTTGTTCCCTTGCCCCAATATTCAAAATTCCAAGCCTGGTGTTCTGAAATTAATATTCTGACTTCCAAAATTCTACATCTTTGTCAGTGCTGTGGTATTTAAAGGTCAGACAAGTTGTTATGATTTTAAATAATGATCTGGATAAGCACACAATTTAAATGAATCCAGACATAAAAGATTCATGAACCAGACAGAATTATAACAACACCAACCGTATCAGGTGACATTAGCTGTACAAGCATTTATATTGTTCAGTCATATTTCTTTTAGTACGATTTTTAATGTGGAAATGTGTGCTTCCACAGTTCCACAGCAGTTCTGTTGTGTTTGTTATATTCAGTATAGTTAATGTATGGAATTGACTACACCTGCAAATTAAACAGGTAGAATACACCGTATTCTAGCATGAGTCTTTCTTCTCTCAATCAGCTGTTGGGTAGAGAGTGTTTTCCTCTGATGGACACATTCAGGCTTTGTATCGCATTTGATCTATCACCAAGGAAAGATAAAGAATTAATAAGGTTCATTTTCACTAATCATCTGCAGTCCCATTTAACAAACAGTAATAGAGTGATGCAGTTCTGGTGTGGTATGCTAGATAGTAGCTGTCTGTATCCTTCACAAGTTAGAACACAGAACCTGCCTGCAAATTGGGAACTGCACCGTTCATATTGCGTGCAGCACTAATTTTGTGGGCTCATTTGCACCATTACCTGATTTACATAATTCCTTTAGTGAGTTGGGCGCTAAAACAGCGCAAACAGTGCATGCAAATAAACTGCCCTGTCAGTGGCTGCAATTTATTTTTGGTGAATTCCCCTCAGGTGTCTGTCCACCTGATGCTCATCTCAAGTAAAATACATGATACATATTTTTAAAGGATGAAAGCTGTAAGATAAGTCACCTCATTTTATCATGGGATACAATCTGACAGCTAAACCTAAACATAAGAATTTGGTACATTTATTGTTATTAAAATAATTATATTTCGTATGAAGGTTGCATTACAATTTTTTTTAAACATGGCTTTATCAGTGTCATTTGTAAGATTTTGTTGTTTTACAAAACAATATTTTTATTAATATAATATACAAATATAATATACAATATTAAACAGTATATATGTAATATACAGTAATATACAATAACAGTAATATACAAATTGTATATCACATTATAAAAAAGTACATTTAAAAAAGTCAATCTAAACAAAAAATGCAATAATTATTGACCATAGACCATTTCAATATTTTTGTGAAATTTTGTGAAAATCATGAATGTGAAATTACATTCATGAAATTACATTCATTTTTATTTGTGCTGTGTCCACCACAACCATCAATTTTGACACCAAAGGAGTCTAAAGTTAAGCACATGAGGGGGCCAAACGTGTCAATATAATAAGTACTCAGGTAAAACCTGAGTGCCATTGATGTTAGCAGGTCCTGCTGATGGCTTAAAGTGACATTGTCTTGTATGGTGTTTGTATATTACCGTTTCTTTGTCAATGTTTATGCATTTTCATATTTCCATATTTATGCTGCGCACCCTGACAACCGTCCAGCCTCTCATCCGGGTGTGACGGCCTCTAATAAAACTACTAATGCCGCTTGTTCCTCTCGATGCTTATCTGTCCCACTTTTACATCATGCTGTTACTTCATGATTGTTTACAATCCATTAGCATTCGCATAGCGCTCGAATAACGCGTGCGCAGCCATTCCGCCGTCGCCTCACAAGGAGAAATAGCTGTGACAGCGCTGAACGTTTATTTAACGTGTCGATGGCGGCAGCAAAGAGGTAATTGAGAATTGATTTGACCATAATGGCTTTTCATATGTTCCCTACAGAATGCTGATGCCGCCTGATTAAGCCGTGAGACGGCAATTTGCCACTTAATGGGGTCTGCCCTTGTCCTTTATACAAGACGAACTGGCGGTGTGAGAAGTGTTAATAAAGGAACAGTGTTCGGAGGTGCCATCTGCATCTGACTCATTGTGCGCTGTGCATTACTGCGCTTTAATCTGCTCTCGGTTTTGTCCCCTCAAAGCATCTGCGTTGTAGAGTGAAGTTTCTTAGTTCCAGCTTTCCGCACTGTCTCAGCTCCTACAGTAGAAGCCGGTGATACTAATGCCCCTGTATGTTTCTAAAATATGGTACGCTAAGGTACACTAAGACTAAAATATGTTAAAGGTGCGTTAACCATTGTTTCACTTTTACATCTGCAGTTTTGACGCTTTTAATGTAGTATAAATATATTTAAATATATTTAAGAAAAATATAGTTTCCAGGAAAAGGTTATTTTTTCAACAGGGTCCCCATGAAAGCCCCTCCACAAGGGGGAGCCTCCAAGGTTAGCAAAACAAAGTGTAGCCTAACACTGCAGTACACTGGCAAGAAGACAAGGTTTTTTTTACTGGATATCAAGAGAGAACATGCTTCAGCACACTGATTAAACTGCTTTTGTGAGGAAACAGCTTATCACTTAGTGAATTGACAGCCTGTCTGCTAATCTTCAACATGTTTGCCACTAAATATTCATTTTGAGCGAGTTATATTTGGGGTTTACAGTGGGCATAAAATAGATATTCGTGACAGGATTTAGTTTAAGGAATTTACTTATCCATTTCCATGGCCATATTATATGATTGGCTTATGAAGTACTCGTGACCAAAGTTAACTGTTACACTTTTCCCAGTGATGCAAACAGACAGGAAACCAGACACTAAACACATAAAGTAAATGGATAACAGGTTTTTTCACAGTTATGCATAAATTATATTTCTGGCACAGTCGACATATGCTTTGTTTCTACAGCTTCACAGAGGCACATTGTGTGAAATGAACTGAAATAAATCCAAACCAGTATTGACTCTTCAAATGTTACTACAGTATGGCAGTGTCTTTAATATTAAACAGTAGCATCAGAAATATGAGCGAAAATGCAATTTATTGTGAGTCGTGTACTGGCTTGTGAGGGTGGTTTTTAAATCCGATATCATACTGTACACCAAAAAGAAAACAATAAATAAATAAAAAGTGTTTGGGGTTCAGTCTCATATTAGTGCTTGGTCTTACCAAGGTCTGTAGCCTTTCATGTTTCAGTTTGTGTGTGTGTGTTTGCTACTTTGTTGTTGTTGTTTTTATAATTTGCTATCTTTTTTTACTTTGATTTCATTTTTCATTACAAGCATACTGTGATGATGAGGATGAAGATCTGTTTGGTGATCATTATTACAGTAAGTTACATAAGTTCAACGTGTTTATGTGTTTGTTGTGTAATGTAAGTGCTATGCATATTTATTTATGTGTGTGTGTGTTTCTGTATAGGTTTTTTATGAAATAGTGTTGCAGTATGTCTGTGATTGTTTAATGAGGACTCTCTGGTGACATACAAAGCATTGTTTGTTCAGCCTCCAAATCTGCTAATAAGCACTTTAAAATAACAGCCACATAACGAATTTTCAGACTTTTAAGCTATTAGTGGGAGTACTACAAACCGGAAGGCCACATCTTTTCATGAAAGGTTTTATTCAGAAACAGTGTTTTTGTGACAGGAGAATTCCCTTCCTCAAATCACCTCTGTACTGTTAATTTAGCATCCCTGTTGAGAACGGCAGTCACCGGTTGACAGATTGCTGCCTTCATCATAAAGCTCTCATTAGAAACTTCATTAATCACAATGCCTTAAACAAACCCAAGGCCAATTAGCCTCACTTGGCATAAAGCCAGTCTCCTCAGTCCATTTCTCCGCTGTGCCACTCAATAACTTGAGTGACTGTCTATGAAAAGCCATTTTACAGTCTCATATTTTTTCTGGTTGCATTCAGAGCCCATTCAGAAAGGCAATTTTGCCCAGAGAATATATCTATGACTTTTTTTGTGCAAATTACGTTCACATAAAAACAAACATAAAAATACAGTGGAAATGGTATTTTTAGAATCACATTATTGTATTCTTAAATTTCGTTTTAAAAATTCCTCACACATATAGCTTTGCTGTAGCTCAGTGCTTAGAGCATGGTGTTTACCAATGCCAAGGTCATGGGTTCGATACCAGGGTTAGCGCATACTCAAAATCAGTGTATGGTATAATGCAATGTAAGTCGCTTTGGATAAAAGCGTCTGCCAAATGCTTAAATGTAAATATTTAGTTTTCCTATTGTAGTTTCAGACTTTTTTTTTACTACTTACTGCTTAAAAAATACTTTTTAAATGTTTTGTCTTACTTGGTCACTAACAAAAAACACACAATAATACAGAAAGGGTTAGAAAGATTCAAAATTCAATTTTGGGTCTTAGCAAAATCTTTATCTGGAATTCACTTTTCTTTGTAAAGTACATAAAATTATTATTATCAATGATTAAATTGATTTAACAATTAAAAAAGAAAGATTTTAGTTGACTTGATTTTAGTGACCAAAATATTCTGTTAGGAAAATAAACAATACTACAAATGTGTTTTATGTTAATTGTTAAAGACAGCATTTGTTCCATCATCAGTTAATAGGAATATTGTTTCATAAACAATATTTATGAAAACAGAAGCTTCTCCATATGTTTAGACTTATGGTAACTGAGGACACTCAGCCATTAATGATGATAATAAAAATGACAAAAAAAAACTACCTGAATAACACTTTTTAATGTGTATATATATTTAGCTTGTTGTTATCTCAATCAATGTCTTGGGTTTAATTAGATCATAAGATGTTCTCATCCAATATCGGAATTTATAATTGTTTTTAACAGTTCCTTTTACTGCGGGACTTATTTCAGTAAAATGGCATGATGGCTGTCATGCCCCAAAAGTTTTAATGTGATTCTTCTTATTAAAGTCTAAAGCCCAAGCTCTCATGTGACCTTTTATTGCCGTAACTGTTAGTGTTGATTGAGATTTTTTTCATGTAAGTTGACATTTCAAACTGTTCTTAATTCCGTTCTTACCCACAACTCTCCCGTTTGAATTCAGAACTCACATCTTCAGTGTTCTCACATTAGGACACGCTTCGTGTTTGTATTTTTATATCAATAGAATGAACTTTCTCCTTCACGGGTGTGAATGCGGTTGTGTGTACTATCTGTCTATAATGGCATCTGTGGTTAGCACTCAATTATAAAGTGATAGACTCATTTTCGCCTCCTTCAATAAGAGCATAGAGGGAAGCGCTCGTCCTAAGAGTCGATATTTAAAGAAAAAACGTAATGTAGTGAACCATAAAGCCACGTAATGAACCATAAAGAGAAGAGTGTGGATGATACTGTCATAGTAAAAGGTCCACCTGCTGTTTGCACGAAGAAAGCAGCGATTTCCTGATACTATATTAAGTTAACTTACAAAACGCCCTTGTCGGCTGCCAGCGCGCATCATCATTTACCTAAAGGAAAGATGCTGTCTGGAATGATGACACCTGCACCACGCGATGACATGACAAATGGTTGTGCTGAGAATTATGGGAATGAGGAGCAGTTACATGAGCTCCAAGGACCAAAAAAAAATCTGTATTTGAGCAGCTAATACTTCACCAGCCGTAGTCTACCAGCTAGACCAACACCTATAAAAATACAAACATGTTGAGACTGTTACAATATAAAGAGGCCGTAAAGAGGTCTTATGAGAGGCCGTGGAGATTTGTGAAAGATACGGGAGACGTTTTATTACAGAATGCACAACAAACCAGTAATTGGGTTTGTAAGGGCTGATGAAGTAGCACTGATACCACAGCTGCCCTACACAGAGTAATGCACCGTATCATTCACTCTTTGATTGTATCTTCTTAATATTGTTTCATATATGAAATATTTTTTCTCCCTGTCCAAACACCCCCACTCCTGGACTACTGCTCACACACGTTCAATGTATCGAAGCCTAAAGGTCACATGACATAATAAGGGCTTGTGTAATGCACTGACTTCATTCTGCTCGAGTGTTATTGCCCTGGCAACACATTACAGGGAAGTTTGGATGGTTCTATAGCAGCACAGAAGCCACCTGACTGTGAGCCAGAGCAAGCATTCATTTGGGCCTCTAAATCTGTAGCCAGTTATGTAATATCTAAATATCCTATTTTGGCATTGGTGGCTGTGCCACCTTTTGCAATTCAAAGGGAGGAAAACACAGCAACACGTCACGTGTGGGTTGTGACACCTAAACGTGTCACGAATTGAATGCGCGCACATCAAGGAGTTTCTTTAAGCTCACTTTAGTCGTGCCAAAAATGAAATGAAATCAGCGGGCGGAGGGGCTGTTTGTAGCGAGTAGCTTATTGGGTTTATTCTAAGAACTTGAGTTGCTGTCTTTTTATTTGCTTGGAGTGCAGATTATCGAGGAAGAACCACAATGGCTCAAGTGCGGGGCATTTGCTTGAGAGCGCTATTTAAAGAAGTTCAGATTTAATATGAAATAAATGGAAACATTCAGTGAGGGATTGCAGCTGATGATAAAAACAACAGTGACCTCAGAAAGAGGTTTAAATCAATTACATTTTTATATCTTGTCTCAGTTTCAGTATGTTAAATACACAGTGCATAAGGGACTTAATGTTTCTATGACTCATTTAGCTAAACTAAAGACATTTATAAGAGGGTGGAAGACAAAAATACACATGGCTGAATCTTTTCCTCTTTAAAATTGGTAAGTGTTCATAACCCCTTCTGAACTATCATTAAACATCAGACATTATACTTTTACTTCCCAGTGAAAAGGGTGCAGGTGATTGATGACATCACTGAGGGAGGATGTGCAGTACTAAGTGTGTACTCACTGAAAGAAGAGGACGACAATTTGGATAAACATCACAGACACAAAAATAAAACGGGAAATATTATGAAATAGGGGAATATAAAATAGTGTGTAAAAATACATTTTTACATTATTTTTATATTAAAAATGAAAAATAACTACATTAATAAAAATGTTATTATAAACATTTAAATATTATACTGTGGTATTTATTGACTGTTGATAGTTTAAGGTACATGGTGTCCCACATGTCTTTTAAAGCAACAAACATTGAGAATCTCATTTTAAAAGTTTCCAACATGCCACTGAGATGTACGTAATCTCAGACTTAAGTCAAATCAAACCCACTAGAGGCTATATTTATTGTGTATGTAAAATTCTCTTTTGTTTGTGTGACCAGAACGAGAAGTGTCTTCAGAAACAGTCACAGTGGCATTGATCTTCGAGAGCGCTTCACCTAATGACAGCGCTGGCTGTCAGTCATTTTCATTATCTTCCATCAAATCCATTGTCTTCTATTTATTTTTAACTACAGTTATTGACACTCTTCCTTTGTTTTACTTTTTCCCTCTTGGCTGTTTCTTTGAACGAGGGGAAACAAATGAAATGTATGTCAAGAAAAGCAGGTCTGGGGAGTAAGACTCCATGTCTCTTTCTCTCTTTGTAATGCTGAGCTCTGGGAATTGAATTAATGGCTAAATCTTCCCTCAGAAAACAAGCTCTTTTTGTACGACGAGGCAGCATTGTTCTCTGTCTGCCGGCTGACGCTGATAAATGGCCGGACACACCTGTAGCGCGGCGGATCGATCAGGTGGATGTCTAAATTGATATGGTTTTACAGAAGGACTGGTATGATAGCTAATCTCAGTGAATAACTTTGCCTTTTCTTTTACTGGTGTCTGGCACATACACATGGCAGGAGGACAACAGAATGCTTTACCTATTTTATCAAGGTTGTTTTGGAAGACACTGCTGTTGGTCTTTAAAGTAAGGGCATGGAAGATGCACATCAACTGTGTCACCATACACTAGAATCCTTGCTGATACTAATATTAAATGTATTTGGATTTTGTTTATTACTTTATTACTAAAAGTTCCCCATATGCTTACAAGGACAGAACGTGTCAGATGTTTTTAAGCTAACCGCTAAGACATAGCTCGTAATGGAATTGGACAAAGTATGAAATGTTTAATATTTTTGTTCCCTTCTGAACTTGTTGTTAACACCCTGTTAAATACAGTATTACCCCCTGTGATATTTTAAACTGCAGCCAATGATTACTGCAAATTTTGATGATGCATCATTATGTGGGCGGTGCCGATGTAAAAGCCAAGTGTATTATTACATTTAGAGGAAAAAAACGATTGACACATTTTGTTTTCTTCAAAGTACCAAAGTAATCATCAAGACTTTATTCTATTCTAAGCTCAAGTGCACTTATTTGTGTTCTTGCTACCTAGCAACGTCGTAAAAATTGCCTCTTGTGACACTATCTGCAACGCTTTTCATGTGGAGGTCAATACGTTACACATTACATTTAATTATCCAGCAGACACTTTTATCTGTGACTTACAATTGACAAGTGACTTACAATTGAAGAATATAACCGCACAATGCGTTGAAAGATGCATTGAAGATGTGACACAGGTCTTGTAAAATGATCTTTAGAATGATTCCAGAACACAGTGTATTCTGTGGGTTCTAAAAGTCTGAGACTACATTGAAAACCTTTGATTCAAGGTGAGTTAATAAACAATGTTTTAAAGATTGTGGAAATTGTCAAATAAAGAAATGTTTTCTGACAATAACTATGTTTTTAGGTTGTACTAAAGGTTAGATTTTCTTATTTCTATTGAAGCACACAAGATGCTTTTTGAAACATCCTCAGATTATGCTGGAGTAACATGGATCACCAGGTTTGCCACAGACTGGAGTTCAGGCCATTTACTACAGCAACAACACACCAAGTATTAAGAAAATCTAAAATCCATGTTTATTTTTCAATATTTGTAATGAAGACTGTATTCCATTAGAAAAATGCAAAATAGAAGCATTGGTCCCAAACTTCTGGATCCCGCTTTATAGAGATGTGCATTTGTTTGTTTAATGTAAACATTTCAAATTCAATAACCCTGCTTGAAGCATGTAACATATCAATTAAAGTACACAAAGTTTAAAATCAAAACATTTAAAATTAACGTCGGCCATATTGAATTAAAACTCACTCAGTTTCACTAAATAGATGACGAGTTGACCCCGAGCAGTAGAGGGAGTCTGTGGATGGTAATGTCCTGTGGTCAGACATGTCGTGGCTCCCAGAGTCCATAAGGATGATGAAGCTCCTGAGAGCTCTTTGCTGACAGATCCGGATAATTCGTCCTCTTTATGGAGAAGGCAGAAACTAATGAGAAGTTGAAGGCACTGAATAAATTGGAAAATTGAAGCATAATGATTCTGTCCGCTGGCCTGTTTATGGGGCGGAGAGGGCATCAGAGAGAGGTTTAACTGGCCTTCTCCAGGGAAGATATGCACAGACAAACAAGCGTACACTCGCATACCCCTCGGAGAGACCATCCTGAGCGAGTCGGTGCCTCCCCCCGTGTCCCCGGCATTGTGTGACATGATATAAAGCCCCCCGCAATTTGCCAGCAATTATTATGGAAATGGAGAAGCTTGTGAAAGATTAACTCATGAAATTTAGAAATGGACTTGGGTGCCTGGTTTGTGTTATACCACGAGCGGCATGCAAGTCTCGTTGCCACTGCGTTTATGCTAATCCGCACGTGTATGTCTGCCGTATCAGTGCACGTGCAGAACTTATCGCCACCTTCTCGACCTGAGTGATGACTCTGTGGGCTGCACCGGTGAGCACAGCGTTCAGATTTCTGCCGTACGTTCCAATTGCAATGCACTGATAAGAGCCAGCCGGCCAGTTTGGGCCTCGCGCTATGCTGAACGTCTGCAGAGAGATAAGTGTTTGCAGGGAGAGCATGGCGGGTGAGCACCACTGTAGATATACAGACTGTTTGAACAGCTTTAGATATAAGGTTAAAAGAGAGACAAAATAACATTGTCTTAACCAGGCGCCATGCAGTAGGCCTGAAGCGATAAATGCTATCTGGCTGTCTGTAAATCTGGGATTTGTGATATCCAGTCATGACCACTGAGATATCTTGATTTTCTTCATTTTTAATTTTTGCAATATAATGCTGAGTAGCACCAACCACAGTGAAATCTCATTGGTTGTTGGACAAGCTGGACAAGTACACTTGTATTGGAAGTCATTTGTAATTGGTGGTGTGACACTTTTGTGTGGTCATCCAGCTCTCTGTATAATTTTGCAAAGCACAAATAGACTGGTTGGATACTGTAGCTCCAATAAAGCATACAGACATCATTGGCCGACACTTGGGTAAATAATAGAGCAAATGTAGTGTTGTGTACTGAGTTTTGTGATTGTGGCACATTAACATCTTATATTAAACATTAAAGTTTGCAATAATACAATGTATTCCATATTCTGTTATACATGTTTTATAATTTTATATGTTTTCATTATATGTAATGCTGCTTTGAAACAATGCAAGATCATAAAAAAAAACTATAAATCAAACTGAATTGACTTTTCTTACACTGCCATGCTTTGTGTTTAGTGTGGACAGCCAAATTAATGGAGACTGGACACTTGTCACATCATGCCTGGTTAAAACATGTTTTAGGAGACAGCAGGAATCATTCAGTGTAATGTAAACATTTGCCCCTTGCTGCTATGATTGAATTGGAGCATTCCAGCAACATTTACCTCAGCAGCAGGGCTAAGAAAGAAAAATAGATTCAGGATTACCCATGATGCAGAAAAGCTGTAGTTACATAATCAACCTTCTTTTCCCATAAGCACATTCTGAGCATAAAATCAGTAAGATCATATGTGGATCATTTAGACACTGTTTACCGTTTCCCTCTCTTAACATCTGTCACAAAGTCCTGAAATCCTCGCGCACACACAAACCCTGAAGTATGACACATTCTTCACACCAAAAATTTATTTTTTGCTGCTTGTTCATTTTACCTCATTAAAATGAGCTAATGCAACAGATTTACAAAACGTTTTGTAACAACATAATTTTATTGTGTGCAGTTCATTCAAATTTGGCAAATGGAAGTTTATTTAGCGTTCCTCAGCTGCAACCTAAGATATCAGGCCAAAATGATTAGAACTACATTTTAAAAATAATATTTTTGAATATACAGTGTTTAAATGTCAGAACTAGGTATTATGTTATATATTATTTAGCTAGTTACGATAGTTAGTTATTTAATCAGTAGGTTATTTTAAACTAATTCCTAGTTTTTGTGTGTGTGTACAGATGAGTCAAAATCCTGTTTGGTCATTTTTCATTGCATTGAGTAGGCATTGAAAAGCCGTCATATAATCGAGTTAAACATTTTGGAACATGGACCATTTTGAGTGCAAACAAATTTGTTCAAATCTTCTGTTTGCCTTCGAGACATCGGCAGGACTCTGATCCGCAAATGAACTGCACCTCACCCTCTCTGCATGGGACACAGCATGCTATGACCCTGCAGTGGCCCAGATCTGCTGTTGAATCAGCCCGGAGAGAGGTCTGCATGAACATTCATACTCCTGTAAGCGCAGTTTTCTCAAACATGCTCTTGCCTGGGGAGCATCACACCCTATTGCCAATGTGTACCATTGAAGATAGTGCTGGCATAGCTTCAGTGTAAAGTGCAGCTATATCAAATGAGTAAAGCCGTCTGTGTGTGTAGATGCATCCTTATCTTTGTCTCCCTCTTTCTTTCTACCTCTTTGTATTCTCTTTTTTCAAGCTTTTTTTCTCTCTCTTTCTCTCCTTTCTGTCGATTGCTCTCTCTGTTTGTCTCTTTACCTTTTAATGTATTTTTTCACACTGTTTGATACGTCTGCCAAAATGCACAGCCGCATTCTGTCAGAAATCACAGGGATCGCAGGTAAAGAGGCAGCGGGAGGCAGTAAGGTGTGTGCTGAAAACAACTGCTTCAACAAGCGTAATTAAACCTCGCCACCTCAAAGTCTCGTCGAGCCCCAGAAAGCCTTTTCTGCCCAACTGATGTTTTTTTTTGTCTGTCTCAATCTAATTTTAGTCACTCTTTTGAGCAAAAGGTTTTTTCTTCATCGCTCGCACTGTTTTGCATTCAGATGTAAAACTCAACAGCTGTGACTTGCCACAGTAAATGATTGTGCTCCTTTTCTTTAGAGTCTTGTGAATATGCATTGGCATGTTGAAGCAGGAGACATTAGACAGAACTAAACATTTAGTCATTATTATGTTTGAACATCTTACTGAGGCTTAACAAAAAAATCATTTGGCAGCTTCCATTGCTGAGGAAATATTGGATAATTTTAGCAATTTTCTTATAGCGCTTGTGTGGCAAATTCCTTTATTATTGTTCTTCGCAATTACCTGCCATTTGAACTTTATTTTGTAGATAATTTAGTCTTGGGTGTGTTAGCTGTTCTGATGGTTTTAAACCTTATGGTTTTTTAATGAATTTAAAATTGAATTTCACTCATTTACGTTGTTAGAGTATTCACCTTGTAACATTTAACTAATACCAATGACATCATTATAATATTTGCATAGTGAATTGTGGTTGGTCTTCTCCCTTGCATTTATTTCCATATTTATTTATTATTAAACTCTCCTGCATCTCCGAAGCAAAAGTTCAGCAACCTGCGATAAGAGCTAGAGAGATTAAAAGTATATGTATTCATTTTAATTAGTTGTTTATCTTAAAGTCGCTGGTATCTGCATACCAAACTACTTTTTGCTGTAATCTTTCCCCATTGTCCCGCAAGACTTGTTTAGTTAGTGTGTGATCAGCATGGCTGCCAAAAGCTGGAATTTTTACTTTATTGAAACTTAGTTTTTGTTACTTGTTTCAGAATGAAACTTTGTATAAATGAGAAATTATTGTGATCAGAATTTTAAAATCACTGCAGAATGAAAAGATGACATCTTGGAGACATATATTACTGAACTAATGTATCGGCATTTATGATACATAATGTGGCACAGAAATGAATAAGAATAACATCCAAACAGTTGATGCCTCCAGTATTAAAATAATTATAGCCACTTTCACAATACATAAAACATAAAACACTGTATTTGCATTCATGTATAGCACCTGTAAACATGTAAAATTTTGAAACTATTGCCAGTTCCCTTTGAAAACCTTTTAGAAATGCTTTTACCTCTGATCTTTAGTTCTCTCTTTGCCCTCCCTCTACCTTTCTCCGTAATGTTCCTGCCACCTCCATATCAGGACTTTGATTGTTGTGTGAGATGAGGAGATACATTATTGTTGTAGTAGATGGGTTGGATGTTAACCACTAAATGAAGAGTGATGTGTGGCTCACTGTGAGTAGGTTTGCTGGTTGAACAGGGCCATGGAAAAGCATGTCATTATGATTGATTGAAAGCCCGTCTCTTTGTTGTTCTCTGTTTAAAGTTCACTGCGCTGTGGAGGTGTAGCAGCCTCTGCTTTGAAGTGATTGATGACCGCTGCAAGATCTTATACCTGAGCTCTCCGTCACTTGCGTGCCATAGGCCAAGAAAAGCGCCGTTTCCATGGATACTGTTACAGAATTGTGCTTGTTACACCTGATTGGTTGTGGCCTGCGGTGGGTGGGTTGTCCTTGCCACTCAGCCATCTGGCTGTGGTCTGCTGCTTGTGTTTGAAGAACTGTGGCTGCTAGAATGAGTTGAGTTCTCCTCAAAGTCTCAGAGGGGCTTCATAGCTGCCTGTCACATTGAATCAAATCTCAGGATCTGATACCGAGCCAGTTGCGTGTACACCCGCTCTCCATCAATCACTAAGATTCTAAGTCAAATAGAAACGCTTTGAGAAAAAGAACCAGAGGTCTCAGTAATGGCCTGCTGGTTTGACTGAGTGGAGTTCTCCTAAAATGTTCTTGCTGGGGAGATGCTCGGCGGGACTCTGACTGGATCTCTGTGAGGTTCTGGCTTTAAATGTGTCTGGAACTTCAGCCTATGGAGCTCTTAGTGTCATAGCAAGAGAGATGTCCTGTCAGTCATCTGCAGGACACACACACACACCATGTAAGCAGGCACGCAAGCATGCGTGCATGCACGCACAAGCACACACAGGTATGCACATCATTACACAGGCAGGCGTCGATAGCAGGCATTTCCCTCTGACAAGCCTGCTGTCATTTTCCGGGCCGCTGCAGAAAGCTGGCTCAGCCCAGTGCCTGGCATGCTCTCACCTTGACGACGGGCAGAGAGGAAATTTGATCGTCACCTATGAATTATTGATTTTCTGCAAGGCTACTTCTCTACTTTATCTAAGATGTTTGCAACCGTCCACTACCAGGAGCTGAAAAGAAGTTACTTGCTCTCAGCATGTGTCGTTTGAATTCATTGACTCTCTTTCTGTCTGTATCTCTCTCACACACACACACACACACACACACACACACACACACACACACTTCTTCATGTAGAAGCTTGGCAGATGATCTGCCTCACACACTAATAGGCCGCTTGGATATGCAGAGTTAGTTTTCAGATTGACACCTACAACCCATATCTGAACAGTGGAATGTCATAGTATTCCATTAAAAGTAGAATAAGCTTGTATTAGGTGTTTCACTGTAAAGTATACATCATCTAACACACTTAATATATTGTTCTTTACATTAAGTTTTAGGAAGGGTCTTTAGGCAGTACAATGTGAAAATCAGCATAGGTTGTTCAATCAGATTATATTGTTGAACTTAATTTAATTTTCAGAAAACTAGATTTTTAGATTTTTTTTAATGATAAAGTGACTGTTTTACAGGTAATCTAAACAGCTAAAAAGTAAGTCTGAAAAGTAATATTACACCACTTTTCAAAGAGTGGTTCAATATAAGATATTTATTTCCTGTCCTTTCCTGTAGCTCAGTGGTTAGAGCATGGTGTTAACAACGCTAAGGTCAGGGGTTCGATCCCAGGGATTGCCCATACTCAGAATCAATGTATAGTAATGCAATTTAAGTCACTTTGGATAAAAGCGTCTGCCAAATGCATAAATGTAAATAGTATTTCTGTGAAACAAATAGTGCGTGTTGCCTGCCTAAGCTTAATTTTTATTATTACCCAGAATAAACAAGAATAATAAGTAATTGCCTTAGCAAGCTTCACTTACTAAAATTAAACTAAAATACCTTAATTGTTAGATAATTAGATTGTATTAGATAGTATAATTGTATTATAACATTATATTTAAAGCAGTATGGAAGCAGTATGCCTGCAACATTTAATTAAATATGGTAACATTTACATCTGTAATATATAGAAATACAAGCAAATACGTGCCTTTATCTCTTCTGATCTTTCATGTTTTTTCTCTTATGAATCTCACATTTTCATGAGCTGTAATGACAGTGTCTTCAGCCACTTGACCTTGATGTGTTTCAGAGTGATTGTGAAGAGAGGCAAGAGGAAGCTGGCTGATTATGTTCACAGTTTGAGCTGTAAGCAAAAAAACAACGTGTCCTCTGAATAATCTTATTTGGTCAGCAGGAGCTCTTCCTGTTTACAAAACACACAGCAGTGGCACATTATGGTATAGCTGGAGTCTGCAAAAGCATGTGTGATGGATAGACAGCCAGACAGACAGACATAGTTCATTGATCCCTGATGGGAAATTCAGATGCAAATTGCGTGTGCGCTGCACAAATAAAACGCACGCAACACACACGGTGTACGGTACACTTGGTGTAATCAAACAAGACAGTGCAAGACAGATGATTACGGTTTGGCTGTGCTTTTGCGCATATTGTACACCAGGGGCAAATTTCTTTTGTGTAGTTTATATTGAAACGCTGTACACTTGTAGTTCCAGTAAAATCATCAATTATTGTGGCATGACAAATGCCTCATTTGGTCAATGGATTTGTTACAAACGTTGCACCAGATAAATGGTTTTGTGTACAGTTAAATGATTTAGCATATTAGGTCCTGTGCCAGAAATGCTAATGAATTTGACAAATCAGTCAAAACTTTTAACGGAATTTTTGACAACAGCTTGTCATTTTCCGTATTTCTGAATTTCCATAATGACGTAGAAGTGGGTGCAAATGACATGAAGTTAATGAGACATCTGCGAGCCTGTTTCCCTGTGAAATCATATATTTCACAAACTCGCTGTTAAAACACGTCCTGAATCTAGCTAACCGCCCCCTTGTGACAGTGGCTCTCTCCTCCTCCACTAGTTAGAGATTTAATTACGCTGTGAAATCTTCCGACACATTTCAGTAGGGATGAAAATCGTTAGCTACACATCGAGAGGCTCTCGAAAGCCAACTTGCGGGCTGATGTTTGCCGTGAATGGCCCGAAGTTCCGTGACGAATAGCTTATCAGAATCTATTTCATTTTATGGGCTCACAGAGGCACAACAGTCACTTTTTTAAAATTTCTGTCAGTTTATCTCAAAGATTAGACTGTGATATTAGTATCATGACATAAGGGATCTTGGATAAATGTCATTGTTTGTTTGATTTCATTTTTCTGGTGTATTCAGTGGCATGTCGCAAGGTGTGTTCATTATGCGTTGCATACATGCCATTGTAAAGGACAAAGAGAAGTAATTGCTCTTGACATAACTGCTTTTCAAATTTCGTGCCAACTCTACAGCGCTCCAATTGTGATGATTTAGCACTGAAGAGAAGCCAGAGACACCAGATTGTGAGCGAGGCCTTCACCAACTAGATACACGTGTGTGTGTGTGTGTGTGTGTGTGTTTCATTTTCATCACCTAATGAATATAAATGACTTTTAGAGCATTTCAGTTTTGTGAGTGTCCCTAGTCTGTAAAGGTATGAATGACTCTCATAACTTTCATCAGACCAAATGTAATATTATCCACAAATAGATTTACTGTAGCGAATCAGCTGTTTCTCTCTTAGCGCAGTGTGACGCAGGGTCAAAGCAATCGTTCTTACTGCACTATATAATCTGCAAGTCTGATTATGGCTGGGCTTTATCATTTTGTCAGTGTTACGCAGTGACTCACAGGTAGCATTCGTCCACCTGCTATGGATCTTTTAACCCTCACGATGAAATGATAATAAGCTGCCGTCATTAATTGATGAAGGCGTATGAAATGAGTTCGTTATGGACAGAAGGAGACTGTGTAGGCGAAGACGGAGGACCAAAATCCTGCTGATATTTCCCCACCAGGCTTCCTGCTAAATTGGCAATATCCAGATTAATGTCCTTTCAGCTCCAGGTTTCTACCACGATGGTCATTAAAATCTACACGGTGCTCATTTGAAACGTAGGGGGTGACTTCTTTTGAAAATGAATAAAATGATGCCTGAGCCCCTGGACTTTGACATTCTCTTATATGCAGGTAGATCACCCAGCAGGTACAGTATTTCTGACATCAGCACTTCCTGCACCATGAGGCGCGCTTTTCTCTTAGTGTATTGACGGCACTTTGGAAAGGTTGAGCCCTGTATTTGGCGTCTGCAACCATCCGTATCCTCATGCAAATGTTTCTCTTCCTCCCCTCGTATGTCAGATGCTAATTAGCAAATATCTAATTAGTGTTAGAAGATTAATCACTCTAGGGAGAGATGGCTGGGGGGTTGCACCAATGAGACGATGTGATTGTGACAGAGATACTTGCAGAGCTGTTTCTCGCCAAAACACAAACAAATGTAATAAGTCACCGCGTTTGATGATGCTGACTGATCGTGTTATTTAAAGGTTAAAGGTCAGGCAAAAGTTATGCTCGCTCTTTTTGGTGACACCATTTAGCTCGAACGTCATTGCAGTACATTTATAAGATCCAAGATTTTTACTTGTCACATACATCATGTATGCAGGATACAACCAGCAGTAAAATGTAAAACTGGTGTATTATAAGCCTCGGGCATATTTAAACAACTTTATATGAAAGTAAAATGACGTTTACAAGATAGACACACTTTTTGTGCAATAATCATTATTTTTTAAGAGCTTTGTTTTGCTTTGCTGCAGCGCACAGATAAACATTGTAGCCAGCTGCGTAAAACACAGCAAACATAATTATAATTTAGGGCTCACTTGCCTACGTTTCTGCACACCAGTTACAGTTACTAGGCAAATGTTACGTCACCTAATTAATATTCTTGAGCCAGGCTGATAAGATTTAGATTGCCCCCACCCCACTTTTCAGAGTTTTCTATACAATGTTTAATAATCCCAAACTAATTAGAATCCTAAGGCTTTATCGGATTTTCCTTTTTCCTCTGTCCTTTCAGCAGAATGGCCCGTGTATGCAGGTAAATGACAGGTTATTCTGATCAAACTGATCTCGCTTTTATCTGCGTAAGGGAGCTGCTTCTCATGTAAAAGAGAATGCTAAAAACTGGACATGGAGCGAGAGAAAAGGGCATAAGTAATCCCTCCACCATTGATAGCCTTTGTTCTTCCTCTACTGAAAGAGAATATTTGATCAGGGCCACCTCTCTGCAGAGACGCACATTCATTTTACCATCAGCCTTATGATACAGCACCCTTAGTTAGTAAGGGTAATCATCTCCTAAACCCTCAATGGGGTCATTGAACGATCTCTTGTGTACATTGCAAAGTAGCATTGTGTACAAATAAAGTATAATTACAAGTATTCTTAGTATTGCAGTAAGTATATCATACTGTACAACTTTTGTTTACTAATAAAAGTATATTATGAATAATTGCTGTACTGTTCCTCAGTGATATGACACCAGTATTTTTAAGACAGTATTTTTTAAGTGAATTTAAACAATTCCTTCCCATCCTAAAATTGACTTAAGTTGCTTAGGCATGAATTGAGCAATTTGGCTAAGTATGTAATTATGGCACCAGTTCACTCTTACTGTTAGTGTATTGAAAGTAATTTGCAATATGCAAGGACTGTCAAGTACATGGCTAACGGCATTTTAGCATGACATAGCCAAGAGGAGCTTCTGTGTAAGCAGTTTTACAGATAGCCCTTGGCTCTATGGTATGGCAAGGAAGAGGAAAGTCTACATTCTGTTTTGTGCTTAATTGGAGACTTACGCAGCTAGGCATAGTGCTTGAGGAAATCTAAAAAGACACTCAGTGTATATTAATGGCTGTTGATATGTCTGCTTGATTGGCTCTCATCTTCGCTGTGGTGGTGGGGGGGATAGTAACTGCTGAAATTGGCACAAACCCATCCAAATGACATTGGATTGGGCAATTCATCCAACTGTGGCATAACCCAGCCAACGGCATTTAAGATCATTTGCATATTGTAGCAAGCTAGATGACTGACAGCCACAGGCAGACACCTGTGCAGTGATTAGCCCAAACCCATGACAGCCTGCAAATGTAAAAACAGATGTGCACTAGGGAATGAACTACTGCATCCCAAGAGACGTCAGTTTTCCCATGGTAATAGGAATTGAGGTTTTTATTTCCATTAGAGAGAATTTTCATATGTACAAAGTACATTTGTAATTTGTGCTTGTTTACAGCTTATCTCATTAATAAACATTATCAGGACATCATCATTAAAATTTATATTACTCTAATTTGACTCTGAATAAATATTCATTATTCTGTAAAATCCCTCCCGCCTACAGTTTTGTGCTCTTATATCTATAACTTGGACTCGAAAACCTAAATATAATTGTGTATTTCTTTATGTATGCAGTGTATTTATGTCTCCAATGAGTCTACTTTTTAACCTCTTGTTTGTATCCAAAGGTCTGTCTGTATTTCTCTGTCTGTTCCTGAAATTTATCCTAGAGAAAAAGATGAATTGCTGACCCATTTGTGTCTACCTGATCAAAGCCTTGCATGTAGGGAAAAAATAAAATGCTAGAAGTTTATGCAATTCATACTTTTGTGGACCTTGTAAGTCAAAATTAGATGCTGTTTACATCACATACAGTACAGCAAAACTTATGTGTCTATTGCAAAACTTATGTGAAAGCAAGATTTTAGGGCAATAGGTTCTGGTGTTAAACTGTATTGTATGTCGGTGACCCAGAGTATAATCTTTAAAATGTTGAGAGATGTTGAATTAATCTATCATGGCCTTTATACAGTACATACAAATGTGCCCCCTTAAATACAAATGTGCCCGCCTCTGTAAGTGTGACCACTTGGATGCATTGAATAACCGCACCACCATACAGTAAGTGCTCTCTATTGCTTTGGAGTTTGGACAGCACTCCTAGATCCCACACAAGTATTTGTGAACAGACCCTCCAGTCTAGTTATAGACCAGGATGGATAAGAAGAGCCAGCATTAGCTGTTGACTAGTGTGCTCCATGCATGAACTCTAGGTACATTACCAATGCCTGTCTGTTCCTCTGGACGTTCATTGGCACTGATCTGAGACCAGCTTCATTTTAGTGGTTCAGAGTCAGAATAGGATTTAGGTGGGGAAAACTGGTCGTAGGTCAGCATAAAAATTATAAGTTCTGTTGTGGGAAGGTTTCCTAAGTAGTAGGCTTTGCCCAGCAGGGACAGGAAGCTGACCCATATGGGAGAGGATGGTAACCAGCAGGCCATGCTTGGCTATGTGAAACCTTGTGGGCACAAGGCAACGACATGGCAGCTTGGAGCTTTGCAGGAGCACTGGTCACTGACCATTTGATCACTACCTGTAAAATGACATGATTCCTTGGATTAAATTTAGTGACTGGGCATCAATAGTTATTACAGCACTTGATTGTTGTCTCTTGTTGTTTGAGGATCTTTTGGGGTGAAGTCCTGAGTACAAACTTATAAATATTAAAACGGTGACAGAATAGTAGCTGATGCTGTGTCTCTATTTTATGCAAATCTCATTTATACAGTCTAATTTCACTTATCTGAGTCAAGCTATTTCTCACTGTCTCTTGTTATTTCCTTCATAAACATTCCCGGCCACATCCCACCCCTCCCTTCCAATCTAAACTGCATGCATCTGCTTTGTTCGGAGTAAAGGAGACACAGAGCTCCGCTCTCTTCTCCGTCACCCGCACACAACTACACTGTATTGTTCCAGGAATTATCTTCTCTATTCTGCCGTTTCGTTCATGTAACTTTCTCTACGTTTGTCTGCGTAACGAAATCTACAAAAAGATGGCATTAAAGACAAATGCTAGCGTTCTTTACAAGTAGACGCCAGAGATTTCGTTAACAGGTTTAGTTTTAAATTTGCGAAATTTAGCGTTCGTTCTCCTACAGTACCTGTCTGAAGGATTTCTGACAGAGTTCAGAGCCGGTAGCGGCGACGTTAAGATAAGCCGGGGAGAGATGCAGCACCCGGGCATGCACAGGACGAAAGCGCTCCACCACGATCCAGGTAAGAACAGAGTCGCTTCCCTCACTGACGTTAGCGCTGTGAAGTGTCTGCAGCGCGTGAGAGGCGCGCAAAAAGACGCGCGCTTGGGTAAGACCAGCGGTCACTTTTCTCTGTCATAGCTAAATCGATGCATCTGTCTGGAAAAAACAACAACCAATGTTTTTGAATGCAAATGTTAATATCGTACATATTGCAACACACTAATAACATGGATTCGATTTTTAATGTAAAAACAGCGCTTGCCAAAAACGCGTTAATTCTGAAACTATACAAAAACACTGTTTACAAACATTTGAGCGAACTAGACCTACTACAGCGTGTTGGGCAACAAAGCTATTCGTTATAAAGCTATTTATTTTGTTTGTTGAGTTTAAAAAGTACTGCAAAAAACAGCTAAATGAATTGTAGTTCTTATAATTATTTTGTGTCCAGTTGTCTCTATATTTTAACCTTGTTTATCATAAGGCTTGCCTGTATTCCTCATTCTACTTCAAAAATGATCCCACAGAGAGATTATACTACATTATTGTGTTTTAAAGAACAGAAAGGCATACTAACAGGTAATTTATGGCACAAAACTAAACATTAATTCATTAAGACTTGCCACTGTTAAGATAATCTTTTAGATTGTTTTTCTTTAGGGGGAGACAAGCAGGGTGCTTTTATTCAGAGAGAGACAAGCACATATAACGTTTTAATTGAGTGTATTGTAATTAGCCCTTAAAGGAATAGTTCACCCCAAAATTAACTTTTCATTATTTCTTCACACTCATGTCCTTTCAACCCAGTATTACTGTCTGTCTTCCATAACTCAAAAATTGGATTTTAGACAGCGCATCAAAGCTGCTCCTTTCCATACAAAGAAGTGGATGGTGATTTGTATTGCCATGCTGCAAAAAGGACAAAACGCAACAAAAGTGATCCATGATTTGTGCGCTTTTTCAAGTCTTGGCAGAATGAATTGCCATCCACTTTCCTTATATAGAAAACATGAACTTGGACATTGTGCCGGGGATCTCATTTTCATATTTCATAGAAAGAAAATAACAGGAAGTAAATAACGACTCGGCTTATAGTTGAGTATAGTTAAATGAAGACCTTAAATTTGGATAAACTGTTCCTTTAAGACAATAAAGTGAGTGATTTGAGTAGGCTGTACTTAAGCCTAATTACCATGACTAAGCAATAGAGTTTCCAACTGTTTTTTTCATTCTGTCTCTGTTTTATCAGCATTAGTATGATTCATCCACATGCTGTGAACAGTGCCCAGGAAACAATATAGTTAATAATGTCTCACATTGAGCCATTTCAAACTTTCATTTTGATTAATGCGGAGGAGAGGGGCAAATTAGCTTTTCACAATATTTTATATGCTATAATGCATCTCAAGCAACTCGTTACGAGGCACAATTAAATTTTTGTCTGAAATATTGTGCTCATTGATTGTAAACTCATGTGGACTAAAACCCAATGGCTATAAGATAGATTCTCTCATATACAGCAGTATGATGGAGAGGACACACAAGGTGGATAAATTGCCCAGAGGTCCAAACTGAAATTAAATGCTTTCTGCCAAGTCAGGTCCAGAGATGCAATGGTCAGTGTGTGTGTGTGTGTGTGTGTGTGTGTTCATGTGTGTGTGATAAAAGCATGCGCTCTCTTGAAGAGAATGAGATCCTTCCAAAGAACCCTTCTTCATCTCTACACAAGAGCTGAGCTTAGCACTTCAGGGAGCCGGGGGAGAGAACGCGAAAGAGTACAGCATATCTCTGCTTTTATGAGCCTCTTAAAATTAGACTGGCATGAAGCTATTTACCTCAGCCCAGGCCTCTTAGCCCGCAGATGCAGGAGACGGGGAGAGAGGACAGGGTGATTGAAAAGCCTACTGTCCAGAATGTGTGATCAATGGCAGGCTGTCCCCCCCCCACCCCCCCACCGCCTGTCTGTATCAATTTAGAGCTCGGTGGGCAATCGCCCCACAACTTCACCTCCGTCCACCTCTGACTCGTACAGAAAGACACTGTGGTGTTCAAAGACCTGATCCTACCTCATTTACACCCCCCTGCTAGAGAAGGGCACGACTATAGCATCAGCTTTCCTGTTTTATAGACCCGAGCCTGTATTCACAAAGCAACACGAGCAGCTGTGCTTTTTAAACACACTGTGGGATGAGATTTGTAAGAGTTTGAGGGAAAAACTGCTCCTAGATCACTACATTTCTGAAGAAAGCCCCAGAAGTGGATGTAGAGAGGCAAGCTGCTTGTCTGTTTTCCACAGTCTCCTTAAGCTCTTTTGAGCCTTTGCTGTCTAATTAGCGGTACTTTTGCATCGGTTCTTGAACTACAAGAACCCAATTTTTAAATTGAAAAATATGGAATCCATTAACCTTGCAGGCAAGGGCCACTTGCTGGCATCTCATTAGAAGCAAGGGAAATTGAGCAACACAGGAAAATCTATTATTGTTTTAATAAGCCAACAGTTTGTTAATTTACAGGGCCTTAAGTGTAACAGCAATATTTCATCAATATCAGCTTAACAGAATAGGCACGTAGGGAGCAGTGTTTTGTATAGCTTTAATAAACACTGCACTGATAGACGCACTATATATATATATATATATATATATATACACACACACACACACCGCATCGCACATTCAAGAAGCACGTCCTGACATTTATAAAAGAAAATTGCGCTGATACTCTAGGCGCACTTACCAACGTTACACAGCATACGATTATTCATATTTATTTAGACTGTTTGTGTTACAGTATGTTTGTATGCATGGATGCGCTCACATGCTGCTTTCAATGGAAAGCGAGTGCCAAGTTCATCAGTCTCACAGCAGGCCTTTATTAACACTCAGATTAATTGATATTGATTTATCTGATCGGTCTTTTGGCAAACCTTACTGCTAATCTGAACAATGGAATATGTAATAGATCATTCAGGGTTTATTGATGGGTCTGTTGTCCTGACACAGCCGTTTTGCATGTGTTTCAACACATTTTGTTCCAAATTTTACTACTTTGCCTAATATCAGTCTTGGACACTTTTATAGTATATAAATGTAGTGCACTTAGAAGTTGTGAGGTGAAGCTCAAAGAATTAGTGTGGGTAGACAGTATTTCACAGAAAAGAGACAAAAGTGTGATAAAATGCAGTAATATGAGAAAATGGGACTGTGGCACAGATGTTTGAGACCAGGTTAAGATACTGCATTAGAAGTGAGTATGTGTGTCCAGGTGCTACGGTGCTCTGAACTCTTTATGGGTTAAACTCAGCACATTACGGACCTCTGTTCCAGGGTCATGCTGCAGTGGGTTAAAGATGGTAAGACGAAAGAGGAAAATTATAAGACTTGGAGAGCTACTTTGTTGTGATGAATTGCTGCAATGTCACGTTTGTGTGTATGTGTGTGCACGCTCACGTCCTCGCAGGGCCTCAGATGGAGATGTAGAAGAGTGTTACATGGCTGCCATTCCTCTGGGACCTTTCCATGCTGAAGGTCACAGCTGCATTGTGACATGAAACATGGTCCACTCTGCCCTATATGATCAATCTCTGCCATCCCTGTCATTTTCTGTGTAGTGTGAAGGGGCAGGGGAATCTCTGTCCTCGCTTTCCTACCACCTTCTGGTCCGCAGGTCTGGGCTTTTCTGCAGAAGGCTGTGAGGCAAATTCACTAACAGTTGTGGTACTTTTGCGTGTGGTATTTCAGCGCAAAAACCTGCATAACATTCTTTAAGCGCCTGAAATCAAATTTAACCAGGTGCTAAATGCACAGAAATAGCACTGCAGAGTAAGTATTTAAATTAAGTCATAGTCATTCTGTTTAATATAAACCTCTTTTCTATGTAAATAGCTTGTGCCTACATCACAGAAGTCACCATCATAACACAGACAGCAGAAGGTAAACAGACCTTTTATTTTGAAGAGGTGTTTTTGTATGTTTATTATGTACGTTTATTGACCAAACGATGGAGAAGAGGGTTACAATCGTACAAGCTCTCCTCTCTCCTTTTTGAGCGTTAATCGCTGTAGTTTTTTTCTTTCCCATTATCACCTCTCCATCACACAGGTGAGAGCAGAGGTGAAAATTATGCATGATCATGTCTGTGCTTGTTCTTTTTCTTTATGCGATCATGTCCTCACTTGTTGAAACATCGCTCTGTACTGTATTCGCCTGAGGACACAATCGCACGAGCATGGAGGAAAAGAACTGTTTAGACAGGATGGAAAGGCTATTGGTGTATGAAGGGTAATATTAGAATATCTGAAGTAAATATCACTATTACGGAGGTACAGTACTGTACTGTAATATTCCACAGCAGCACAACAAGCGACGTGGATCAAGGACAACCCTAATTTGCAGGTTACTAACAAGTACATCTGAACACTGTATTTGCCTTGTCTTTTAGCACTGCACGGTCTTTGCTAAGAAGAGAAGAATGCAGTGGCAGAATGGTATTTTGTGTAGTTTTAGTGGTACCATCTTGTTTTGGAAGACAGAGATGAAGTGGGGTTTGATCCCATGGTGAGAGCACTGGCCCAATGATGGCAATGACAAATAAGCAGTGGTAAACTCTGTTGGGGGGGTGAAGGGTGGGGGAGAGATGCGTAGCCTACTCATCCATCACTGACCTGCTCACACACATGCACTCACACTCACACACACACATACACAAACACACATACAGAAACACTCCGTTTCTTGAAGCGGCTTTGTCGCCCTTTGGAGGAGGGCTGTTTACCTCGCTTTTGTCACTGTCTCTTTCGTATGTCATGGTGATGAAGATTGACATTTGACCTTCATTAGAAGCCAGTGCTGGAAGAATTGTCACGGTAGTGGAGTAAGCCTATATACTCATGCTTTATGACTGACAGGATTAAATGTACAAGCTCTTTCTTTGTCCCTGTGTGCTGCACAACTCACACAATTAGGTGTTCCATTAACACAACAGCTGTGCTTGATTCCAACCTGAGCGAGTGAGGTTTGTAGCTGCTGTATGTTTGCGTCCATGTGTGTTTGTATGGTTTAGGAAGTGCTAAGGCTAGTGCAGAAGTGAGGCGGTTTGTTGATAAGAGGTGCATGTGGTTTGGATTTCAAACAGATCAATGAAGAGAGAGAGAGAGAGAGAGAGAGAAAGAGAGAGAATCATATGATATTTGTCATTACATTTGGATGACAGCTCATGTCTGGGGTTTAGAATCAAACCGTGATCCATTTTCTTTTCTTCCCACGTAGGAGAAGAGCCCAAAGTGTCTGCTTTCACATACAGACTTCAGAGTATCAGTGCTAGAGTGTCATTTTGCAGAAAAATCTGCCCGCGTCTGATAGTTGGAAGTGTAGACTCATGGGTCTGTGGGACAGCAGAAGCATTCCTCTTTTTGTCACACTGTGTTTTGTCGGCTCACGACGCTGACTGGGCATCAGAAAATAGAACATTACGCGAGACAATGCGCGCGAGTCATTGCTCATAAATGTCAATGTGGTGAAGTCACTGATGTAATTAAATTGTTCAGTTCCCGCTCTCTTTGTGATGTCATAACGGCGCTCAACTGGATGGAAAGGGTTAAGAGAAGCAGACTGAACAGATGTCAGTCAAAATGGGTTATAATTGACGAGCGGCGCATAGGCTGTCATTGATGTCGCTTGATAATTGTTCCTGTCATTAACTTAATGATTAGTGACACGCTCCCACGCCTCCAACAGGTGTGCTGTCAATACACGCACACAAGCACAAGCACATCTATCTTAATATGTCTGTAATATCTGCATGATTTAATGGAGGATCTGTTTTATATGTTGTCCTTCTTTGTCTCATTTTATATACTAGACAGCCTGTTGCTTAGATGATTCGGTGAGAATGATCAGGGATGCCAATTCCTGCTAGAGGTTTGCGGTGGTTGGGGGGGGCATGTGCTGTCACGTTTCCATGCCAACAGGGCACCAGATCTCATTAGCTGTAATGTAGGGGGGTTCTCTTAATTATGATTGAACTCTTCCTCTCCCTGTGGTCTTTATGGCACAACTCCCTTTGATCAGTCTCTATACGTCCACAGATAGCGCCATGCTTCGTTGATTAAGCAGACGGCTTTGTCTTGGTAAATACCTAAACATGCAAGTTTAGTCCTGATTGACACAGAGAAACCTAGCGGCGTACATGACGAACAGTAGGCACGCGGTTCTTACCCCTTTGTCTGTGGGCACCCTGCAGCTGCAAACACGCTGCCCACGTCGCCCCCTGCCCGGGTCTAGGAACAGGCACATGCAGGGGGCCTGGCCACCGCTTTCTTCTCCCTCTGCCTGTGAAGTGAGGTTAGAACCGCTTAGCCCAGAGGGGAGCACATGACACAATTGCTGTAATCTGCATTTGACATCCAGGCTAGGATGGATTCTGCCACATAAACGTTAATTTTCCCAGGGTTCCCCTTAGAGGAGAGCCGGCGTCTGCAGTGGGATCACTCTGCTTGCTTTAATGGCGGGGTGACTTCAGAATATTAAAAAGAGGAGAAGACATCTTTTAATATTCTATTGTCTTTGGCCTTGTGCTGTAGTGGGAAGCCAGCAAGGCGCTGTGTGTGGTTTAACTGGCGTTATTGATCCTCACTAACAGCATGAATGGAGTTTAATTACCTGAGCTGCTTTGTCTGCCCTGCTTTTCCTAACTGCCCTCGTGGGGATAAAGCCGTATGTTCTCCTGTCTGTCTGCCTCTATGTATATATGGGTTTTAACCAGGGTTGGGCACTGCTAATGGTCTAATGCAACAATTCTGCTCCAGTTGTTTTGATACAGTGTATACATATCACCTGTGGTGCAGTATGCAGAGTGCCTCCAGGTGGTATGCAGCAGAAAATTTTAGTTTCTGATTACATACGTGTATGTGCATGTGTCTTTATGCATTTGTAAGATGCATAGCCCAGTTTTTACATCTGCAGTGCAGTAGGTAAATAGATAATGTTACAGTCTCATGCTGGTAAGTTTGCACACCACAATTTTATTTCGTGTGCAAAAATAGAAAGTGGCCAAGTAGAACTACTGTATACCACTGTTTAATATAATGCAGCCTTCTAAACTGTGTATGGCATTGCACAGCATTAATCTGTACATTCTTTGCTGCCTCTGATAATATAATTTGTATGAAAAATCATGTAATAGACACAGACGCCTTCTTTTTGGGTGAAACAACATATACCATATGATGTGAGGGCGAGTCACGTGCTTATACCTGACTCAGAGGCCCTGCTCTGATTAAAAATGCACACTTCTAATTGCAGCCCAGAACCCATTTACTGCCTTGCTGCAACATGACTTAGAAGGAGGCCTTGAAGGACCTCTTGATATTTGCTAAGCTGACTAGCTGATGCCTGACCAAAAGTGTTAGACCTTTCAGCTTTAGGAGCCATATAAAATTTCTGCAGTATTAGAAAAACAGTAATCATTACAAATTCTGTAAAGTTCAGGGTAAAATAATTTTACAATACAATGAGACTTGTGACTTTTGTGACTTTACTCATTACCAGGGGGCAATTTAATACTTTTAGTTACTTAATACTTACGGAAATCTGACTTGAAGGAACAGTTCCCCTAAAATTGAAAATTGTGTCCTTTATTCACCATTTTGTCATTTTACCAAACCCATGTTATTTTTTATTTTTCCCCTTTTTAAATCTTCCTATAGCTCTAAAACAGTAACATACATAGTTTATGCAATAAACGTTTATAGTAACGACGGCTGCAAAAGTTACAAAGGTAAAATGCTGTAAAAATACCATTATAAAAGCTAAAAGTCTATATGAGTCATGGAAAGACTTCCAAATTGTTAAAAATTCACCTTTTGTATTACACAGATAAACAAAAAGCATACGGTTTTAAAATAACATGTAATGAGTAAATAACTGAATATTTATTTTGTATTAAAAATTTCTTTAACTGGATTACTGTGTAATCCAAATAGCAGATAGCACAGATTATTTTGTACATGCCCAAAGGCTGCTAAAATAATGTCATATGGCCTTCTTATTATCCCTCCTTGGTATTTAGTGTTTGTAGAAAAGGTATGGAATGAAGATTCAGGAGATTGTAATGTGTTTTTCTTTTGGTCCTAGTTTGTGTGCTGCTGTGCACAAAGATGGTGTGATATTGATTTCTCTTGCTGGGTCCATGGCAAATTTAGATAAGTTAGGCTTTGCTCCTGCACTGGATACAGATAAGATCTGTGCTGGAGACTGAAGACCCAGACTGCGGTTTGTTGCTGACTGTAAATGTTACTTATTTGGCTTTTACAGTGAGGCGCTATTAAATTGTAACTAGTAGTTTTTATCGTTGTGTGTACTTACAGCGCCTTGATCTCTGCCCTGATTCACTAATTCTTTGTTATCCAGAGCACTACAGACAACAGGATTTAGTCCTCAAGTGTGAAAGGACAAATAGATGGAGTGAAACCATGGTATAAATAACACATAATGGTTAACACTGTATAAGAGTCAACTTTGATCAAAACAAGCAAGGCTTAAAGAAACTAGCTTTCAATTCCAGTTCAAATGCTGCTTTAAGCTTATTGCATCTGCTCTAGAGCGATATGAGTGATTCATTTAAAGGAAAATGTTTGGAGTCACTCTGATATTACATAGAGGACAAGAGAAGACGTATGTTTGTGAGTTTGTTTGAATCTCTGAAGTGATATGAGTGATTCATTCCAAATAAATGGTGTGGAGTCTTTCCGATATTACACAGAGGACAAGAGAGGACATGTGTATGTGTGTGTGTGGTTAAATGTGTACACATGCTACAGAAAATGTCAGTTCAGTGCAAGTTTTAGAGAATGTCAGCTCAGCCTCTCAGCAGTCTCTGTTTACCCTTTTTTATTGCTGAAAACACTTCCTAGTAATGTGAACGAATCATTCATGCTGTCATTAGATAAATTCCAGTGTTACTCTGATCTCGAAAAACATTAGGTTTTCTTCACTCAACCTGAAAAATGACTCAATTCAAACAGGAAAACCATAGTCACGATGGCATCGCTCACTCACTATGTGCGACGTGAGCCTCCAACGCGAAAATCCTAATCCCATTTCTGTTTGACAGTTATTGTCGCTTTGAGTAAAATCTCTCATTTCGGTGGCCTGTCGAGGCAAGATGTACCATGGAGTGTCCTGTTGGCTGATGTCTGTTGGTTGTCTAAGCTGATTGGATGCCCCGGAAGAGCAAAGTTTGCCATCTTGGCAATCCAGGCCATTTGTATCTACTGAGCCGTGGGAAGCCATATTGTTTCAGCCACACCCAATTAGCTCTCAGTTTGAGTGAAGAAGGCTTATTTTACAGTCTGCTGCTTTTGCCATACGCATTAAAATCCTACACACACTCGTGCATGAAAATGAGACAGTAGGAGGAGCCGCTTCATCAAAGAACACTTATCTGCCAGTTAGCGCAATCCAAAGCACAACCCACAGATAGATCCATACAATTAAAACAGATGATACATTACCACATAATTTGATGTGATTTGATTCCAGGTGATGGAATGTTGTGTGAGGTCAAAATTGATGATTGATGTAGATTCTATTGAGTTGTATTAAGGTGTTTGTGAACCATGCTCACTGTGGGCTGTTACTGATCACTTACTAGAGCATGTCTTGAGAGAAGTTCAAACTCTGTAGAATGGAACAATAAAGTAAGTGGATATACTCTCCAATATCAGAATGTCTTTGATATTTTGTCATATATCCACAGCACCCATTCCTTAAGAATTCCATGACAGGATTCTTCTATTCTCATGGGCCCTGTGGTCACCATTGATTTCTGCAGCCTGACCGCTAACTTCACCATTGACAAGCACGTTGCTGATGAGTTCAGCAAACTTCCCTCCTGGCAATCACTTTTTGCATCCTCCTCTTGATTAAAGCCTCCGCTTTTCTACCAGTGCAAACACTTTTCTTGCACAAACAGCAAGCAGCACGGCGCTCTGAAGGCTACCAAAGAGACGGCAGGTGTAATTGGAATTCTCCTGTGAGGCAGAAGCAGGAAATGAATGTGACAGGATCAGAGGCATGTGGTCTTCTAGAGCAATCTCAATTACAAACCAGTCCCACTGGGAAAAACTCCTAGATAGTGATATGAAATGGTAAATAAAAGATTTATGAATAGGCGGATGAAGAAATGAAATAAAACTAATATTGTATCAAAAATGTTTTCTTTTTTTGGCCAATCACCGGCATCTCATCCTGGGCAAAGGTAAGACCTCTCTTGCTCCAGGGAAAAACTGCAATTGTCCTCTTTTTGATTAAATGAAAGGGAAAGATTGAATCAGGACCCATCCGTATTAGGTGAACAATACAATTTCATGCAAATTACCGACATAAAGTCGCAGGTTGGTCTGAAATATGAAAATAAGAGAGGTCTCGTAGCACACATTAGTAAGCCTCTCATTTGGAAATGTTTGGTTTACCTCATTTTGCCACCTGGCTGAACCCTGAAATGAAGCATGATGGGAGTATTCAAATGAGCCGCTGTGAAGGTGAGCCGAGTCTGTTGGGCCAGCGCATTCTTTTGTCACACGCATTGTATGGCTGTTGCCAGGAGAGAAAAGGGGGCGATTCACTCCTTTGTTAAATAGCATAATAAACCTTTCCATCAGGCTTATTGGTAAGAACACTGTTTTGTTCACAATTGTGAGTCAAAAGAAATGAGTGAACTTAAACGCTGTTTTCCTTGTGCAGAAGCCTGGTTGCTCGCAGGGGTTTTTTGGCTGGTGGAACGTGTCATGTTGAGAGCAGAGGGAGAAGGTTTGTTTTGAGTGTCGGCGATGCTAATGTGCATGTTTGTCGCCCCATTGAACCACTGAATTTGCATGCTAAACTTTGCATGCTAACCACAACCAGTGACGGGTTTCTTCGCATCATGTGAGTCTCGGTTGTAATGACAGACTCTCCTAATACTCTTAAATCATGTCACGTCAAGTTACAGCTACCGCTTATTTCTAAAGTAACAAAAGCGGCAACATCTTTAAGTGCCTCTAAAAGCAAGAGTGAGCTTACTCACTATAAAGGGTTGTGAATAGCTCAACACTAATGAAACTTAAGCAGTATTAAGAATCATGCACAATGATTGTATTGGGCTATTTTCTCACACATTGTAAAAAACCTCAGGATGTCATGTGAATCCAAAGAGCATTTGAATCCCAATGGGAAACACTGTCTCTCAGTCATTCAGGGCTAGTTTGATGCCATGGTTGAAGGAAGCTGCCTGTCAGGTAGCGGGAGTTGGCATCACCTTTGACGCCCACTGGAATTCCCGCTTTGAGACTCTCTGATGCATGAAGCTGCCAGGGGACACATACCATAATGGCACAGTGAAGGTCCCTGCAGAGAGCAGTGCCTGGTGCTGGCCACATACAGACGGCTGAAGAGAGAGAATATGAAAACAGTGTGGGTGAAACTGGCTATTTGAACTTACATATCCATCTAACACATTAAATGCTACATGTCATAATGTCACCTCCTTTTGCCGCAGTTATTACAGTGCCAGTTTTAAATCTTTCATAGGTCTTGTTGACCCCAAGTCACCAAATCCATCAAACATCTGGCCACTAACTCGGCATGTTGCGATCATATCTGACCCAGAAAATTCAAGTCTGGTTCTTAAGGGACATTAAATCGTTTTTTTTTTCTTAAAATTCCCAGTAGGTTGTTTTTCGAATTCATCTTTAGGATGTTTTTGTCTCCACTGGCTGATGCAGACTGGCATTGAGCAGCTTCTCTTTGCAGTCGGCCCACAGCATCCCTCACGCCCCACATGAAGAGCCTCTTCTGAGCGGAAAAACATGGGTTTGAGCAGGAGCCACTGAAGTTATTTATAGTGGATATTTTTCTGCTTTTGATGTGAGTCACAACAGTAAATCTGGTGAGACTGTGGCTTTCCACCCCCAGCTGCTCTCTGTACTGTGAAGAATAGCCCTCTCTCCTTTTTAGGAAACTGGTACTCTTTTTTTTGTTTGTTTGTTTTTGTTTTCTCTTCCCCTGCTAGATTGTTATGTTTACAGATCATTCAAAGGGTCATTCTATGAAGGTGCCTTTTTTCTAATTTCATGAGTACATTTTTGTTTGACTGTAAATGTTGTATTTGGACAACAGTGCATTTAAATGCTAAATTGTTTTGTCAAATCAAGCTTATTTAATACATTTAAAAAAGTATGTGTGTGTGTGTGCTTTCCTGTGTGTGTGTGCCACTGAGCTTTCCTGTAGTTCAGTGGTTAGAGCATGGTGTTAACAACGCCAATGTCATGGGTTCGATCCCAGGGATTGCACATACTTAGAAACAATGTGTAGTACAATGAATGTAAGTCGCTTTGGATAAAAGTGTCTGCCAAATGCATAAATGTTAATGTAATGTAAATGTAAGTGTGTGTGTGTATATATAGCTTGCTTGCTATATATACACACATTATACACACACACACATATATATATATATAAAGGAAGGAATAGCACATAAACCTAGATTGACTGACTAACATTAATTTTTACTTTACCCAATTCAGATGATGTCATTAAAAATTGATAAAGATTTAAAAAATCTAATGCAATCTATTGCATTTATGTACAGTATTGGGTTCCACCATATAGTACAATATATTTTTGGTAATTTTAAAATCCACATATTCTCAAACTATATCCATTATTAATAAGTGGATAAAAGACAGAGCAGCATGCAGTAAGAGAAGTGTGAGAGAGAGAGAGAGAGAGAGAGAGAGAAGAAGAGGTGGAGGGCCTCTCTGTAAGACACCATTATTGTTCTGTGTCTGCCTGGTGAACAGCACTTGTCAGAGGTGAGGTGATTTTCCATTGCAGCTTTTCTCCTCAGTATGTAAGCCTGGTGTGAGCAGAAACGGATGCTGTGACTGAAACACTAATGAGGCAGCTCCGTCTCTCTCCCCTTCCGTTCGCGCTCCGTCTCCCTCTCTCGCGTGTGCTCTCCCTCACAGAGCAAATGAATTTCAGGAGTTAACATTATCTAGCTGTAGCTCTGCCTCGACGGAGAGCTGCTCTGCCGGGGTCCACCGGGACCGGCGTGTGGGGCGAGCGAGCTAGCCGATAACCTTGGCGAGGTGTTAGGGAGAGGGAGCGTGGCTCTGGAATCTCATTAGCCCTGGCGCCAGGCTGGCTTTAATTGCCGGGCACGTCTTCACAATGCCTGTCTGTGATGGGGGAGTGGGACAGGAGAGAGGAGGTCAATGAACTGAAAGGAATGATATGGCTTTCACTGTGGGTGCAAACGTCAGGGTGGGTAAATGGGTGGTCAGGTGTCAGATATTACAGGATAGAACCCTACACTATACATAGCATTAGGATCCTCGATGAGTAATTGGGATTTTGCACTTTACACCTGAGGGATCAGATGACATGTATTCATCATTAAATCATTTGGGTTTTTTTGCTGTATTTTATGCATTTAAATTAAAATGGTGTTTTGTTAACCATTGACCTGCTCCTCCAAATTTACATGTAATCAGTTTTCTGAAAATTGTAATGTGCAGCAAAATGAATTATTATGCAGTTTTCTTAGTTGTTGTTGTAAAATATTGTGAATGTTCTTGCAACACAAGTAGGTCAACTATTTGGTCAATAAACATGACAAATTTTAAATATAAAAAATTAGAATTTTTATACACAAATATACAAATATTACTATATATCATAACACAGCATAACATTTTTCTCAGGTAAATACTAAATCTCCTTCCTACATATGATCTATGTACTTCGGAAAAAATGAGATTACCAATTAAATTGCTTCAAGATAATGCGATGATAATGTGATGTAATGTGATGTTGACAAGCATTGCAATGCTTGTCAAAACAAAAAAACATATGGTAAAGCAAAATAAACCAACAAATAATCAAAGACAGTTTTTGTAATCTGCATTTGTTGTACAGGTGCAAGAGGGATGTCTTAGTCATCCCCCACGTCCGTCTCCAACATGATTTTGTTTTCTTTTTTTTACAAAATTCTTTGCTAGTCAATTGACACTTCCCACACTTCTCTCTAAGCCACCCCGTTTCCTTCAAATCTAGAGCGGGCAGCACTGTCGCAGTGGCAACACCATCAAATAATCTCACTCTCTTTGATCTTGGTTCTCAAGCTAGTCGGAGTGCTGGCATCAGGCAGTTCACAGAAACTCATGCGGAAAGCATAGAGCTGTACCCTGTTCGCGGTTATGGTAGTGAGCTAATGGCACGCAGCTTCATCAAAGATGCTAAACAGGAATATGAAGGTGAACTAATGTTGAAGCTTTTCACCATATTGGAAATGTAGGCAGTAAAGATAAATGAAGCCTGTAGTTAAATTACATGTGTAATCAAATGTAGTTTGCCTTATACACTTTAAACTAATGTCTCTTGAGGCAATTTAGATGGTGGCACTTAATTTTTACTTTTAAATGGCTTAATTTAAATAAATGTTTATGGATTAACTTGTTTGAATACCACATAATCTCTAATAAAGACCAAAAAGACAACAAATATGCGTTTGCTATGCAATGCTATAGCCTACACATTTGGTCCTTCACGAGATGGTACTCAGAGTATAACTGTCTGTTTTTCTTTCACTTTTATGAAAAGTAAAAAACTTTGAATTCATAATTAATGAGTCCTGGCACACAGACGATTACATTCACCAGGGAGCACACGGCACTGTCAGATCGTTCAGCTTCAACCATGTCACTCTTTTCCACTCAGATGCCCAGGAACAAGAAACAAGAGTGAGTCAGGAATCTCTGTGCTAAACCAGACTTAAACCTCAGCAAATGAATTAGTTCACTCTTTGATGATGTGCCAATGTTGTCGGCATATAAACTACGCTGCAGAAATAGCTGTGGAGGTTGTCATCCAGAATTGGTCCCATTGGTTTTTTATACTGTTTGTCAATTGTGTGGGGATGACTTTTAAAGTGGCTGTCTTGTATGTAGTAAACAGCTTCAGACGTTCCTCCTACCTAAAGTATGAAAGATTATAACAGGGAAGGGAAAGCTTTCTCTGAAGTTGGTGTAAAGTTACTGTAGGTGGACCTATGAAGAGAATGAAACGAGATAAGAATGATTGACAAGATACTGTATTATGAAACAGAAAATGTGGATTTGTAATCTTTGACAATCTGTAGTCAAATACAATCTCATCTAATGAGAAATGAGCACCTCTAACTATCTGCATGATTCAGAGGGAAAATGAATCTGAGCGCTTGGCAAACTTAGTTATGCCATAAATATCAAATAAATTGAGTTGCCAATATTGAATGTGCTACTGCATCAGTTATTGCTGAACCTAAAGGTTCCCTTGAACGCATGCTAGGTAATTGAATTAAAAGATGAACCTTAATTCAATTATTTCTGTGCCACAACAGTCCTAAACAGAAATGAGAAATGATTGTTTTCAAGCGGGTATTCAGAAAACTCTGCTTGTCTTTCATTGGTCAGAAAGTCTTGACCAAAAATCACACTGTTGGTTGACTGGGGCATTTTATGACAAAGAATTACACACTTCAGCTTTAACATGCTTGTTTGACTGTCTCTCTTTCTCTCTGTCTTTATCTCTCTCGCTCAATACTGGACTTACTCCTAAAATAGACATCTCACATGAGCTGTCAGTGTCCAAAGGACAGTGGTGGTGGTGGGAATTCATTAACAACCTAAGTTCCATTTGGTTTTGTAGACACCATGCACCTAAACCTGCCTAACACCTCCTCCTGTGCTCCATGAAAAAAGAGGTCATGGAATGACAGGTTTGGAATGACATCAGGGTGAGTAAATGATTACAGAACAGGATTAAGCATTCAGAAGAGCAGTGACAGCCATATTTAGCTACAGTGTGTACGTGGCCAATGCAATTCCATCTGTCTTTCCCTCTCTAGCCTCTGTTTACCTCAACGACATGAAACTGTGTGATTCATACAAGTGAAATACAAAAGAAAGGTCAACAGTGAGTTTAGAATCTGTGAAACAAGGCCGGTCAATGTTACAAAAAATGTAACGCTCAAACCTACTATTTAATCCTTTTCCCCTTTTACCATCTATCCTGCTGTAGCAGGTAATTAATTTGCACTAGCTGTCTTTTTCCTCTCTGCAGTATGTTTTTCCGTCTGGGTTGCCTGTAAATGGTGACTGGGGGCACAGAGTACGAGTGAGAAGCGTTCCAGGCGGATGTTGTCAGATCATAAATCAGAGGCTCTCTCTTTGGGATTATTTCTGACTGCTCTCATTTGGAGGGGATCAGGCTTTTGTTATGGTTTCACAGTCTTTTTCCTCTATCTGTCTCACAAAAGCGCCTATCATCTTCTTCCAGCTCTCTGTCATCCTCCTCACCTCCCTTCCAGACAATCAATAGGTCACCTCTCTCATTAGAGTGGGTATTTATTTCAGTAGCTTTGCTTTTGCTTTGCACAAGTAGGCAAGTGTGTGTGTTCTAGCCATCTATTACATCCCTTACTTTCCTACTGGCTTCACCCTCTCAGTTCTACCATTTTTGTATAATACAATACCAGCCGCGTTCATTTTTACATAGGCAGTTGGACTAAGTGCCTTTCAGTAAAAATGCCTTTTATATTTTGCCAATATTCCGTGATGCCATATTCATTAATCTTAGTCCATTTTACTTGGACTGAACTGGCGTATGATTTTAGTTGGGTAAAATATATACATTTTAAAGGTGCAGTAAGGGATTTCTAAGAAAAGCTGTTGAAATTTTAAATTGACACCCAAACAAACAAACTCCTCCCTTCATTGCTCTGCCCACAAACATGCTATGCAACACAGGCAATGACTAACAGCTGGTGAATACGCCCCCTGTTGGTGATTGGTCACCAGGGTGTCATGGCAAAAAGGTGAATGGTCTGATCCATTTTGTTTATTTTCCTGTTAACACAGCCAGGACTACACACACAACAGACATCTAGCAAATATTCACAAAATTGGCTGTTGATTTCAATTTTCAATAGCATTGTACAGAAATGGCTTACTGCACCTTAAAGTTTGTTTAGTGTGCAAAATTATAAAGCTGTAAACTGTAAAGGCCAACTTTAAGCAAATTTTCAAACATTATGCTAAATTTTAAACATTTATTAGTTTAAACGTTTATGTTGAGAAACTGAGCTCTACAATAATGATATGTAATGAGAATATTAGGATTAGAAAGAACATACAGTGTTGTAAATAGTTCATGCTTTAGAGACTGTTATTAATTTTACATGGTTCAGAGACTGTTTAGGATGTAGCATTACGTGTAATGCGTGTAGTTACATTAGCACACACAAGGTATTCACAACGCGTTCAGCTGTGCAGTTGCTTTTATTTTCTGTGCAGATATAACTAGCAACATACTTATGTTATGAATATAGCTGATTAAGCTTATACAGGATGCATTCGAGTGAGCTAATTAACCCGTTAGCAAAGTGGTTACGTTTCTTTATTCTTAAGTTTCTCCCCCTAAGCGCAAGTGAATCTTTGAATCAGTTCTTTTTACATTCTTATTCTAAAAATATTGCTAGATTTCCTTATGTTTTTGTCAGTGGTATGTTTTTATTAAAATCCTTTAATTATTGCCACGATGTGTCTATTTAATCTTATTATTTTATCTTCGAAACAATATAATATTTGACAAGAATGAATATACAAGTAATTTAGTGTACAACAACAACAACAACAATGTATACAAGCAACTTTTTCCATTAAACTCTATAACTTCTGTTTTTCCTCTTCAAATGTATCAGTTTTGTTTCCTGTTGTTTTGCAAATGCATTTGCCTTTTTCTCCTTAACACACTCTCTTGTGTTCTTCTGTACCCTCATGCATGCTGAGAGGAGAAACACAGTAGGAAGTAGAGGTGTCATAGAACTAGAGTGACAGTGACGGCAACACAGGTAGATTTAGATTTGCTTTGTTTGTGCGAAAAGGCTCCGCATATTCCCTAGATTCACTCTGCGTGACAGCACTGTGTGCGCCAACAGTGAGACTTATTTACAGATAGGGATGGTTTTCACTGCTAAGTAAGTGTTAGAAAGTCTCTGAAACACATTTTGGGGTTTTTTAACACTGGCACTGGAGATTATTTCCTTAAGTCAGACCCATGGCACATTAGTTAGCACATGCTCTGGACACAATAAGCTATGGTGCTCATGTGGGTGATGTAGGTTTGAGGCCTGCTTGCGCAAGTACCTCTGTTTCTAGTGGCGTCCAGTCACGCTCCATAATCTTTGATTTATAAATAGACAAGGGTCAGTGACCCTCACAATTACACCGGAACTGAAGTATTGAAGGAGAATGTATACTGGTATTGTTAAGACCATTAAGATCTTAGTGTTAAATTTATTCATCACAACAATTGAAAAATGTTGTGTGGTAAATTCATAATTCATCTCTGAACTTAACTAGCTAATTTCAAATGATAGATGATTTGTTGCTGGCCAAGCTTTGGTGCACCCCGTCTGGCAGTCAGATCCAGCCACAGAGAACCTCCATACATCATGCTTGAATTCAAGAACCTCTACCAGTCTCCCTTTCTGCATCTTATCTTATTTTGAGGAGTGACATCAGTGCCATGCTTCGTTATCCACTAACAAGACCATTCACCACCTTCATTAACATCCTACACACATCCACCACGAGTGCTTTAAATTACCATCCCTCCATCTCGGTATCCATGATGTCGTTTTCCAGCTGCAAGGCCCATTTAAGTTGTCCTCTTATTTATCGGCTTGTTTTGGACAACAAACGCCTCACCCTAGCTCTCTCTCTCTCTCTCTCTCTCTCCTTTGTCACACTCACACTTCCTATGTGGTGGTGTGTCTGCGGGTTTTAATTAATCTTCCACAGCTGGCAAGGACACATCAGACTCTATCTAATCAACCCATCCACTCGACCCCCCATAGAGCCCTGTAGGATGCGCCGGCCTGCTTGACTCTCCACAGAGATGCCCAGAGCTTCACGGTCGTGATTTTATTCCGCACAGTCACATTCCGGCCCGCGCACCAATCCGGAGCAAACGGACATGCCGATAAAGAGTCTGAACCGCTCTCTCCCTTGATATAAAGCTAAATGTTTGATGGATGGCATTTGCTGTAAAGAGATGGAGCTCTTATGTCTCTGAAGGTTTGTCTTAATTGCAGCAGAGAGAGGACACAGTGCAGTAATGGGATAATGGTGGAGCAGGACTGGGCTCTTGAGTGAGGCTAATCAGATTCCCTTCACCGTGCATCTTAGAGCACTCCTGATTGTTTCGCTGATCTGGGCCGAGCCCCTATAGTTCTCAGGGTGTGTACCAACAGAATTAGGATCACTGTGACACTATGTAGCATTACCGTCCATTACTAAAGCAGGTCTGTGATTTTCCATTTACCTGAGATGCTCAATCTTGGTCCTGAAGATCTAATTTCCAGCAGAGTATAGTTGCAGCTCTAATCAAACACACCTGGTGTCAAGTTCAGGGGCTAATCAAGATGCTTGCATGGGTTCATGTAAATGATAGGCAGGTGTGTTACTGTATATGTCCACTGGTGCGTGAGAAATGCTCTTTTCAAAATTGTTCCCGGTGGCATGTACCTCCATATCGTTTGTCACATACAACGAACCACATGACGAATGACATCACATTCAATATTGTGTAACCTACACAAACAGGAAGCATGAATGCAGGTCTGCAATGTTGTTTTTATGTTCCCCAGGTGCCAAGGTAATTAATTAGGGTGAAGTCAAAGGAACGCCATCAGCGTTTTTTGTGTTGTTAGTTATTTTTCTTTTTAAGTTGGAAAGGTGAGGTGACTCGCTGTCCAATTAATGGTCTAATTGAGAGCAGAGCCTCAATAGGTGGCATTAAATTACATCAGACTAATGACCTACAGCCTTTTTTATGTCACACAGACAGTTAGAACCCAGGTTAACCCTCAGCTGCTTTCTGTCCTGCAGAGAATAAGAGATGTTGCTGAAGAGAAATGTTTGACGTTGTGTGATCAGGTGCTCTTTAATTTAATAGTACTGTATGTTTCAATGGTAATTGAATTAACATTTTTAAACATCTTTTTATAAATAACAACATTATTAAAATATGATTTGATATAATTGTTTAATAATGAATATACTACCACACCGATTATGAGTACAATTAGGATACACTTAATTGATACACTTAATAGAAACTGATGTTGAAAATGATGAAGAAATAAAGAAATATAGAATGGTAAATGAACATATATTAAAGCAAGAGTGTGTTATGGCTGTATATGAACACAGCTGAGATTTGACTGTAGGCGCAAGGCCACAGGTAGTCACAGCATGCTGAAATTAGTGCACAGTTGCAAGTGTGCTACTGTAATTGTATTCAATCAATGTATTCAGTGTAATCAAAACAACGGAATCAAAGCAGGTTACGTATACTGTGTGAAGTAAATCTTTAAAGCTATTCTACAGCTTTTTTTATTGATAAGTGCATACATACATAAAATGGAAGGCTTAATCAGTTCAGTTCAAAACAGATCAACCTACTTTTCCAGGTGACAAAGTATATCCTTTCACCGTATCTGCAAAAAAATCAGTCTAGACGAACCAGTACAGGACACTTTTGATGGTATTTGGTCTCAAATACTTTTTCGGTTTAGACTACCCCTTTTTAAGCACTAAGGTACAATCTGAAGCCTGAATTATTCAGAATGTCACTTTGCTATTCAAATACACAGTCCTTAAAAAAAACTTTCCAATAATCTTGCCCTTGAAATAGGCCTGGAAATGTGGGCTCCAGCTGCTCAAGACAGCAGAATCCATTTTTTCTTGTGTAAATATTGACTACTGCAATTTTTAGCGTGAAGGAAAAGAAGCCTATATCTAAAGAGCAGATCCAGGTGGGGTATGGTATGATATTTTTCTGCTACCATTTTTGCCATTGGCTAGACTTAAAGCAGCAGCCATATACAGAGTGTATTTAACTTTACACTATCTGGTCCCCATTGTGGCCCCTTCACATTACCTTTACAAAGACCACCGTCTATTCTTTAATCTCTTCCACAGCCCAGAAGGCACTATGCACACACACCTATGGTACTTAATTCTCAGTGGTTCACTCACACACTTGCCCTGCTGTACACTTGCATCTTTGGGGCATTTTTGTTGCCCTGTTTCTACGTCCAGAATTCTTCCATTCAGTCTCATTCAGTGTTTTCTCTCTCCTTTAATAAGCCATGAGACAGCCATAGAGGCAGCCTGGCAGAGTGCTTGGGGAAGCTTTTCCCGCAGGTCCTTCACCATCCCCTCTTTTTCAGATGGGAGACACAACTTGGTGTCTGCGGCCAGGCCCAAGTGAAATTTAATGAGCGGGGACATCCACTTTATGAGCAGAAATCTGGACTGAGAGCAAGGGCTCCAGGGGGCGTGCAACATAGGAGAAACTGAAAAGTGGCTCTTTGACTCAATGTTCTCTGGCACTCTCCCTGAGGATGAGTGGAGTAGGAATGTACGGCATCTTCAATTAGAGTTTGTCGCCGCTTTCAAAATGTAACAGTACTGCTGTGGTAGATGCTGCTCTGCAGAGTTTAATGATTTCAGCCATGTGCATGTTTGGGAACAAAGGGCATGATAGATGTGGCTGATAAAGGATGTAGGTTATTACTTTAGTTCTACTGTATAGTTGTATTGAACAGGTAAAAAAATATTTAATACAAAACCTATAGACTGCAACTATATTGGCAGATATCTTTTGAATGGTCTACATTTAATTCAAGGTTTGCTTCCGAATGCTCACCTTTGTTGCACACAGCAAAACCTATAAGCACTCATAACCACAAGCTGTCCCAAGTGCTTCAGATTTTAGACCGCTTCAATATTATTGAGCTTTCATTGCTGCTTTGGAACCTTGCGCAAAGCAGTTTAATTGTTAAAAAAAATGAGAATGAGGGATCTATTTGCATTCAGCAAAAAATAAAATAAAAATGGGTGCGTAGAGAATAACAACAGCATTTTATTAGCTTGGATGGCACAAAGACTTGCACAAGTCTATAGCACCTGGCAGCTTGCAAATTCGGTGCAGGCGTGTGGTTTACTCAAACAACGCTGGCGTAATTGCTTTCTGCTCACTGTCATCACAAAAGAACTGTTACACACGGCAAATCTTGCTGCTCTGAATGAAAAACGGTATGATGTTGCTTGAAAATGTCTCCCATGGAACACAAGGTATTGGTCTGTTGTGTTTTCCTCTATTTGTTTTTATCATCAGTTCCAGGGAACAGGCCAAGTAGCAGAGCCTGTGTATGAGTGTATGTGCTTGTATGTGTGTGGCACCACATTCCTTCATATCTGCTCCTTTCTAAAACATTACTGATAATTGCATTTTGACTTCATTATGGGACGACCAGCAAGAGGCCAAATTGGATCTGTTTATCTGACGCCCAGCAGTGTGGAAAGATTCCATTTAGGAAAAAATGAGGCTTTCTGGTGCCATTTTTTGATAGGGGAGTGGTTCCCAGCATGAGAGTTTTGACATGGCAGGGGAGGACAAAAAGGAGAAATTACTCCACATACATGGGCCAAACGAAAACAAACATTTTTTTGTGCAAAAATAAATAAATTACTAAATTAAAAACAAAAAAGAAAGACAGAAGTTGGCCTAAAAAGTTCAGATAACTGGAATTTAAGCGGAGACTGACGCACCCTTGGGGAAAGGCACATTGAACAAACCAGCCAGTGACACCGCAGTGACTTTCCCTTTCCGTTTTTTCTTCTCTGCCTCTTTCTCGTCTCTTTCGATTATAGGAGGTAATAGAGGCTGAGGTGCTTTCAAAGGCCTTTCGGTGCAGTATTGATGCCATTTTGACAGTGACTGCTCCTGGAATGTGAATATCTTTGAGATGGAGAGGGGAGGAGAGGATGCTGCCACCTCGCAAGAGGAGAGGATGCTGCCACCGTACAATAGGCCCACTGCCAGAATCAGAAGCAGGAGAAAGCTCAGTGTCCCTGCGGAGAAACGCAGTGTGTGCGGAGCGACGGCAGGCAGGGATGGGAAGGACAGCCAGGCTCAACCTTTATTAGTGTGATGATCCTTTCATCAAAGCCAAAACAGCAAAGGATAAGAATATCAGATGAAACTTCTTTGTACAAATAAATGATAAACTTTGTGAGTACATTTGTACTGTGCAGGCTATTGTAGTCATTTAAAGCATCAAATCCTTACATTTAAATGGGTAAAACAGCTTATGAATGAATCTTTACCATGTACCATGGCTTTTGACATGTTTACAGTAAGGCTTACTGGTGAACCCCCTTAATTCCAGAAAAACATAAACCTAGCCAATCAGATCGGAGCTGATGATTTTGGCCCGCATTTGGCATTTTGAGTGCTATATACATCAGGTCAGAGAACAGACTGTGGGCAGTACATGGACATACCATCAGAGGCTGAAACTCTTTGTGAATAACTAATGCAGTATTATAATGAAACACCTTATGTTAGTTGATCTGTACCCAGAGGCATCTATGAAAAGGATTGAAGAGAGCTAATTGATGACCATTATCAGAGATCTCATTTAAGAGGTCAAAGATGGGTTTCTTCCCATCGGTTTCCAAGTTGCAGCCATGGACAGACAGCAGGTTATTAGAAAGATAGTGTCGTGGGCAGAATGAAGACTGATCTTCCTCAGCATTCTGGTCAGCTCTGAACACCTGAGCGGCTCATTAGAGTGCTTAATGTTCTGGTTCCACTCTCTGCGTTTGAGCTCAGGCAGATTCTGCCCACGCCGCATTAGATCAGTCTGTGACTTTCTTGCACGACTTGAGGACAAACTTACTCTGCAGTTCACGGGGCAAAGTCTGACTTTCAAAGCATCTTATATTCATAGTCAAAATGAACAACTCTAAGCGATGTTGTGATGGGTAAAATATTGCATTGATGGTTTCATTGGATTGTAAATGCATCTGGAAAGGAGGGTTTAGCTGGAATCTGTTTTTGTGTAGTGATATCCATAATAGATGTTGGGGTTTTAGGCTTGGCTGTTGCACAATATGATACGAGATTGTAGAAATACATCAGGAATGCACTTCTGGTCTTCGGCTGTTGTTAAACTGAGACAAGCAGTGCATCCAGACATCAATAATAGATGAGGGTGATAGGCAGTTGTTCATCTATTCATTCATCTATTGTCAGTGATGTCATTTTAAACTGATGTTGTCTGTTTCCAAGTGGTGTGTGTGTATTTACATAGACACATTCAATTTGCTGTGTTGTTCTTGTTTGAAGCTTACACTGTATATGATAGTAAAGTATAAAACTATGCTAATTTAAAATAATTTAAGTTAGGTATTTGTTTGTTTTTCTTGTTTATACTTTTGTTAGAATGTGAAGGTTTTTTGTGTGCAGTTCTGGGCAGAGTTGAGTCTGACTTTCTCACCCCCTAATGGAGACTCAGGAGCTTTGAAAGTCAATGCACACAGTATCTCAGCGAAACAAGACCACCAAGGGGACTAAGTATTTTCAAGCTCTATTTCTTTGGGTGCGTGTCTATCATCAATACCTTTTCCCTTGTTAGCAAAACAGAGGAACTCTCATTTTGTCAAAAATTGAACAACGCCATTGAAGAGAGTTGTTGTGTATAGGACAATAGATGGCGTATTGCAACTGTCTTGCTCAGTATTCATCAACCACTCTCCATTTCCCTTGTGTTAAAGATTGATAGGATGGGCATGCCTCCAAAACAATACATAGAAATGTACCATTCACAGCTTAGAGTCTGGGTCCCGTTGTCCCACTATTCCTTAGGAAAACAATAGGGCTTCAAGCCATTGCAAAGCCTACACATTTTCCATTAGATTTTTAAGTGGGTTTATAGTGATTGCGTGTTCAACGAGTTGAGCTTGGCCTTCTCTCTTGCTCTTTTAAATGTGCACGCATACAGTCTCTCTGTTTCTTTCTCATAGTCTTTTTATTTCTCTCTTTCTATTGTTCTTCGCTTCCTCCATCTCTCTCTCTCTTGTTTGTCAGAGTGCTGGAGCAGCAGTAGTTGCGTTGTCTCTGGGCGGTTGGCTTCTTTGTGAGTGCTGGCAGCGGGGCCCGTGCTGGGGTAATGAGGACGGATGCCCACGCGTGGGAAGAGCCGGCTGCTTTGTAGTGTCTCACCGCACAATGCGAAGGTTCTTGGAAACAGTCGAGGCACGGCACCGCTACACAGCAAATAGATCCCCACGCCAAAAGAACGTCAGTTTTAGGCGAGACAGTTTGTCTCTGAATTAAACTCTAATGAGATCACTTCTTGTGTTCACAGCCAGTGTCTCTAAAAGGGAGGCTGTGCCTTTAAATTCGTCTTGGAGGCAAGTGACACCACCTGGCAGTGCTATAGGAGATGCAAGGGCAATGTTTTGTGCTCCTTAATAATGCCTAACACGGACATTAAACTTACATTATCATAATATTCAGTGACGTGAGTGTATCCATTAAGAGTGCAAACCTGACAAACCCATGGCGAGGACCCTGTGACATCCCAAAACATTCCAAGGAAATTGATTTGTTTGTCATAGTGAGACAGCAACCTCTGACATATACCTCAGAATTTATTTAGTTAAGTTTAAACTGCCATTTAATACATTTTAAGTAAAAACACCCAGGTGTCTAAAAAAAATGTCCTTTGTCAAACGAACAAAAGTACATTACATTATGATAGTTAATATGAATTATGCGACTTAAATCAAGGAAACACAAGCTTGGATCGTCAATGAGAGAATTCTTTACACCTCCCTCCGTAAGCTATTACATTTTGCCACTGAGGCTTGCCAAGAACAATAACAGTTTTAGCAGGGGATTTACATCCTCAAAATTACATCCCTTATTCTAACTCTAAGGCGGCATGAGTGTTAAATATGAATCTTTCAGCACCTTTTCAGCACCGATATTAATGAACATCGATCTTTGGAAACGGTGTCAGTGATAAAACATCAATAAAACAACACTGCGTATCCGATACAATTACTTTTGGTTTGCCGGGGCTCGGATGGTCACAGAGCCGCCACATTGGAGCGCAGAACCTGAGCTTATTTTTTAGGAGAAGGAGAAATCGCTATGAGGAGAGAGCAGGAGGAGCCCCGATTCAAATCAGCTCAGTGACTGTTACACACTATGAGCTCACCTCACCAACCTATCTCTCGCTCACTCGCTCATTCTCTCACATCTCGGTGAATCGCACACTGCAGCGCGTCTCTCCGTGTTCCTTAGCGCTCTTCTCCCGCATCTGACTGACACCTCACACACCGCTGCCGGACTGACTGACGTTCATACGAACAGAACGCAGAATTTCAAAATTCGCGCCGTTGAGGAAACGCGCTCGTGCCACAGAACATTTAAATTCCTAACAGCAGCAATGCTGGAAGTATGACTGAGTGAGAGAGGAGGCTGTGCTCGCATTATGGAGAAAAGGAAAGGTAAGATTATCGTTTGACAGAAGACTCATGTTTTGTCTGTTTTGGGTCCGTTTATGTTCTAGTATCACAGCTTATTTTAAAGCGATATCGATTTTTTGGGTGAGACTCAAGTTCAGTGATAAATAGAGGAGCGTCCGCCGATAGGCTGCCCGCACGCGCCGTGTGTTGATGCGTTTTGGGTTGGTGTAGTGGACACTCACAGTTTCAATAAACTGTATTTTACTGCATTTTTTAGGATTGGTATTAATAACGGTCGCGTAATGTAAAGACTATATTTGAAGAACGATTCTGAATGGCTTTATTCACACAAACGCCTGGGAGTCATGCAGTGGCAAACTGTTAATGCGTAAAACAGCGATAACGGCGATTGTTTTAGTAACATTGTGTGTGCGTTTGTACAGGCATGAATCTTTTAGCTCGATAAAAATGACGCATGTTAAATATTGCTCAAAATAATCTTTCACGTCATTAAGAATAAATTTTGTGAGAATAATCACTGCCTTCACAATACGTTACCAGTGTAATTTTATTCAAGCAGGCATAGTTCATCTGTTAAATGTAATGATTGCTGTCTGATGAGTCTGGGAAGCATGGCATGGATAATTTATACTCGTCTGAGTTTTGATTATGTCAGGAGACACACCCATATGTAAAGTTTGACTTGTGGCATCCTGATTGCAATCAAAGTTTTCATCTGTGATGCTGTAATTGCCGGATATCTCAGGCATCAAAGCATTTTCTTAATTAATTTAATTTTTGCAGCTTTGTTTGGTGTCTTAGAAACTTGCTAACCATTATTGTAGTGCTACCCTAATATTTCTTGGGCGTTGTGCTACTATGATGCTGCCTTTAATGGCTGAACATATTACATGATTTATGAAGAGTCGAAGAGCAGTTACCTTTGCGCCCCCTTGTCGTCCCATTCCTCTCTTCCCTGGCCTACATTTCAACATACATATATGACAGGGAAGCTTAGAGACAGGGAAGCACTCCCTCTCCCATTGCTGATGTCCACCAGCCTCAGTCTTCCAGGGACACACTCATCCTTTTCCTTATCCTTCTCTCAAACACTCATCCTCCACTCATCCCTGCCTCCCTCACTCCTGCCCATACTTTAAGTATCATCACTGGTGCTGTCGAAGAGGAAGTGCATGAGAAATGGTGCCCATTTTCTGCACACACTCCTCCAGCTTAATGGCCTGTGTCTCAAAGGCCCACTCCATCATCACTAATAGACAGGAGTTTAGTCTGGACTAAGTTTAGTCCGTCTGCTGTGGCCTCCTCTCACGCTTTGTTGTGTGTGTTTTTATTTGGTTGAGGTGCATTAAAGAATAGTATGATTGGAGCAATAACAGTTGTGTTTGGACTTGCTGCTTGTTTTTTAAATGGAAGGGACCGGTGTAGCTTTTACTAAAGGAAGTCAGGAAATGCTTTTTAAATAAGTAGGTCATATGGAATTAGTTTTTTTCTGTTAAATCCTCAGTCTCCTCTTTATGTTAATTACAGCTGTGCTCTCTCTCTCTCTCCCTCTCTCTCTCTCGTTCTCCTGAATGTATAAAGCTTTATATACAGAATAAAGAGGACTGGTTTTGTAGCAGTTATCATTGTCATGCTAATGTTCAGCATTTCAGCAATCATTTTAATTAAATGTCTTGCATAACAAGATTTTCTTCATCCAGAAAAGAAAATATTCCTCATTCCTTAAAAAAAATCATATTTATAAACCCTTTTCATTTAGATTTCAAAGCACTCTCTTTCTTTTATTTTCTCTGTTATTTTTGGCAGGTTTTTCTTGTGTAATCTCTGGAGAGTTCTCCAAACAGCAATTGAATATATCTTTATGTATTTAAAGACTTAATTGTTTATTAGATGTTTCACTAGCATGTTGTTGATCATCAAACAATTACCTGTAGTAAATGCATGTGTTTCTTCACAATTGAAACATCAGTTGACCATTTTTACTTTGTCATTTTGTGTTTGTTTTTCTGTTTTATGTATAAGCAAGTGTGCATGTGTGTGTTTGTGATAGCTCCCTAGCTGTACAGAAGTTGCATCACTCTCGCTCTGATACTCTATAGGGGGAGCTGTGCTGAACAACAGCCGGCTGCTTTTCTCCTCGGGGTGTGATGATGCAAAGCATTGCCGAGTTTGCCTCAGTGCAGCGTTCCTCACTGCTGGACTCGAGGGTTAGCCTGGCCCGTGTGTCAACCGCCACGGCCCCACAATGCCTTACACAGGTCCGGCCACCCTACCCTCTACCCCTCTCCTCACTAATGACCATAGACAGCTGTTCCCCTGGGTCCCTCTCACTGCCTCTGGACACTGACACACACAGCTGTCACACATGTCAGCTCTGACTGACATCTGCCTCCCAGCTCCAGCACTTGAACAGCCCTGATCTCCATTAGATTAGGCACAGCTTATTTCAATAATTCATCACTTAGACAGCACTTGTTTCTCCAGTTATGACAGCACAGAGATTTATATGACGTGTAGAATTGTCCATCGGGTGTGTAGCCGGTGTCTCACTTAGGTGATGTTTGCGTGTGTTTCTGCAGTCTGTTCGATTTGCACAATGTGATTTAAATGACCAGTGCAATATTCTGCTTTCGTAGAGACAAAAGTTAATGAAGATGTGGGGTCGCTGATAATCTCATCCTGCGAGGCCGCTGATTCATAAACTCATTACTGCTGAGACCTGCTGGGGAAAACTCTGTGCAATATGGTGTGTCTGTGACCAAATCTAGTGCACTAACTTCAAAGGCTTCTGTTAAATTTAGTAATCCCTGTTTACGGATTAGAAGTGCCTCACCATATGCAATCCACAGAAAATGCACAGAGGAAAAAACAACATGTCCCTGTTATTATAGAGACAATGAGAGGAGAGACTGATAAATCGTATTTTGTTATGCCAGTGATTCAGACAGACAGACAGAAGTAGGAAAAAGGCGGCGAGCTGATTGGATAAGCCAAGTGTTGTCATGTGAAGAGGCGCGTTCTCATTGGATGAAGCTCGTCTCTCTTTGATCCTTGGCAATGCTGAGGAGTTCTTAAGATTCGAGACATGGGAAGGCGTATTGGTGGGAGGATGTTTTATGGAGGAGAAGGGAGGAAGCTATAGAGAAAGACAGTAAAAATGGAAGAGAGGGTGAAAAAGTAGGACACTTTTGTTCTGTTTGCGACATCAGTTAAGAATATAGTCTCTTCGTTGTAGCAGATGTCAAAGGCAGCTACAGTCTGCTGGTTGCTGCAGAGAGTAATTCATGCCCTCATAGAAGAGCCAAAAGCTCATGATAGAAGAGAAGTCTTAAGTGGTGCTTTATGTTATATGATAGCAAGACTCAGCAGTTCACAAGCAGACTCCCTTTTATGATGAACTGGTACAGATTGACTGATAAGTAGTGATATTACCATATGACTTAATAGCTTGCAGCATTTAATTCAGAAATTTGCAAACCTGGTGCACGCAGTTCAGTATGTCAGAAACTTGCCTCACTTTTATGTTTTAAGTGTGTGACTATTCTGACAGAGACAAAAAAGCCATAGAAATGACAAAGCCATATATAGTGTATGCACTTGCCAGCCGCAGATGCTCCAATAAATTTCAGACTTGTTTACAATCTGGTCGAGGAGGACAAGGCAGTGGCAAGCAGAGCCCCAAACATCAAAGTGCGTATGCCCCCAGCCACTGTCTTATCAATAATGTTTGCTTCTTTTTATTGTTTCTGTTGAGAGAAAGTTCAGTGCAAAAACAATCACCAAATACTTTGTTGATAAGGGAATTTTGAAACGTTTTGGACGGACAAGGGAAGGACAATAATCTTGTAATTGACATGCAGTACCAGGTCTGTGATTATTTGTATAAAGTTGTACCGTAACATCAACAGAGGTCAGAAAACAAGAAACGATGAATCACTGGGCAATAGTCTTGTTGTGTGGCATATTATATATTCCCCATGTAAAAATGGCTTTCTGTATTCATTTAATAGCTTGTGACACATAAACTAAACACAACAGAACAGACCTGCAACAAACATACAAGAACCAGCGACGTGTGGAGCGTCTCTAGACCTGTTGAAAACATAGCTGACACATAAGCCAAAGACTTGTTGTGTCATAACTTGCACACCTCAAACTGTTGCACTTTTTCCAGAAATAGACTGACTCCCAATGCAGAAAACTGCCCCCAGGGGCTTTAAAAAGAAAGGGTCAAATCTGTGACACCAATGTCATATCACATTATGACCAACAATCACATCCTGTTGGACCACATTAAGTCACATAAGAAGCAAAGAAATGTCAAAACCATGACCTGGCGTGCAATGCACATGCACTTCCAGCTAACAGGGAACGATCTCAGAACGTTGACTACCGTTCTATAAAAGCTCTCTAAAACTCTCTTTTTTATAACTCTTTAAAAGAGTTATCAAAAACATTTTTGCAGTAACATTTTTAATGTTATATGTCATATATATCAAAAATGTTATTCTTAAGTTGTTAGTGGTACTACTTTAAATGTTATGAGTTAAAAATGTGTAAATAACATTTTATAAATAACATCTTATAACCAAGCAGTAATGTAAATACAACAGCTAAAAACATTTTGAGTGTTAAAAGAACATTCAGAATAACAATTTTAACATTTTTGTAGCTAAATGGAAACCTTAAGTATGAAATTTAGGTTATTACAACCAAAAAGTGTTAGCTGGGGTGATGTTTTGTGTAATGGTGAATGTAAGCAGGAGTGGTTTAAACCTGGTTTTGGACATTTACGATCCTGTTTTCTACTTTTCTCCCTATTGTTTCCTGTATGTTCTCTCCTCCGGTCAATAAAATTGCAAAAAGCTTAAAAATAAAATTCCATGTGGCCATTCAGAGTTTATCTCTAAAAGCACATTTGTCAATCCTTAAATCAGTCCTCCTAAAGCTTTAGTTTCTGTGGATTTATTTTTGTTTGTCCTATTACTGATGTTTTACCATTTAAATAATCAGTGACTTCTATGATTTACTGAGAATGCAGTTACATTTTGATCAATAAGTTGCTTGATGTGGACATACCTTGGTCATTATAGTCAAAGTACAAAGTACATTGGTGTTTGACAGTGTCAAGGTTACCACACAAACAAGTCAGGCATTTCAACACCACTTACTGTGATGTTGTTCAAGGTCGACATTTATTGCACAGAGAACAGACACTGGGCAGTCGAGAGCGGTAACACGTCGCACAGCGCTAAAATGAAGATGCTTTTGGGAGGCTCACCGTAAGCAAACAGAGTGAGAGACGGAGAGAAAAGAAAACACAGATGGGCTGAGGCAGACGGTGAGATGAAAAGGTAGCTTCCACACCTGTTTCCCGCCAACCTAGAAAAGAAAAGCGAAATCCTCGCATACACCTGCACAGCCCTTGATATTTTCACATAGCCCATGTGATTCGCATAAGCACTTCATTTTCCCTAGATATTCTTCAAGTTAACGACTCCATAATTACCCCACACAAAACTCCACAGAACCATCCAGGAGGCTGAAGCAGTGTGCTTCTTTGAACTTATCGCTTACAGGTGTTATCAAGGGAACGTACCGCGGCCCACTCCATTTCTCTCTGATTTATCTGCAAACCACAGGTGCTCAGTCACCATGGGAACTACTGCACTTGTGAAGAGGTTACCCAAAAATGATTCGGTCCAGCCAAAACGCAGTCAGCTGTGCTCCTTCAGTTGCCAGTCAATTGTGACTCTCAATGCATGCTTGGTAGTATTGAAATTCAGACAGTCTGTCACAGAGATTAAAATTTTCATATAATTCTTATTTTTTTAATTGTTCAAGGGATTTTTCAAAGGTACACCTGCCTTGTAAAGCAATACAATACTGTGATAGCTTTAGCAATCACTATTAAAATGTGATACCACATGCCTGTGCTCTTACAATATATCAGTTGTCTCATTTGTTTCTTATTTTCTCCTAAAGATTTTTGGGATAAACATTTAGGACAAGTTAAGTTGTTACTTAAATGAAACATCATAGAGAT